>OY755041.1:125337494-125497494 GCA_963576565.1 Aspidapion aeneum
GAACCCCAAAATGTGTACGCCGATTGCGAAACTCCACAATCTTTTCCACATTCTTTTGCTAAGATTGTGAGGGATTGTGTAAAGATTGTGAGGGATTGTGGTAAGATTGTGAAGGATTGTGGTAAGATTGTGAAGGATTGTGACAGATTGTGAGTGATTGAGAGGGATTGTGAACAGATTGTGAGAAATGAGTACACCAATTGTGAGAGCTGTTCACCCCTCGGTTCTTATCAGCCTTCCAAAGCTCAGCTCTCTAGCATTTCTGGAAGTGAACAATGTTACTTTTACATAACTTTATATTTATAGGGGAGGAAAGTAAATTAAAGTTTCTGTGTTTTTAAATATTTTACCATAGTTCCTATTGGCCTTCCAAAGCTTAGCTTTCTAGCGTTTCTGAAAGTGGGCAATGTTACTTTTAAATAACTTTATATTTAAGGGGGAGGGAAGTAAATTAGAATTTTGGGGTTTTTTACTTTTTCCAAGGGTTTGGTCATAATTTCTATCAGTCGCCAAATTTCAGCTTTGTAGCATGTCTGGAAGTACGGTAGAATTTTGATGATCTATACATGAGCATAGAAAATATTAATATTTTTTCAAATTTCGTAATTACTTTACTACTTTATAGAAGTCCATGAAACTTGGAGGTTTTGTTAATTCTATAAAGATTTAAAACTGTGCAGTTTGAGGATCGTAGCTCATTCCAAAGTACAGTAGATAGGTCCAATATGCGCTAAAATGTTTCAAGAAATGATGATACAGCAGTTTACGCGAACTTGGCGGGGCACTACCATGTCCCCAGATTATTATAGGTTGGAGAAAAGGTAAAAAAAGATAAATATGTTTATTCAACATGGCTGTCTTTAAGCGGCCATCACACGATAAATAATATTGTCAATATTTCTGTTATTGTCATTTTCTTTCAAATGGTAAAAACAAAGACGCATATAAAAATATTGACAATATTATTGATTGTGTGAGGGTCGCTGTAAAGTAATGAATTAAAAAAAAATGCATTAAAAAACAATAACTTACCAACAACCACATGCACCCCACTCTCAAAAAACAATAACTTACCAACAACCACATGCACCCCACTCTCAAAAAACAATAACTTACCAACAACCACATGCACCCCACTCTCCAACTTCCTCATGTCTTCTCTGACATTGGTGCCTCCGATACAAGCATGGCACTGGGCTGCCATAAAGTCGCCCAAGGCAATGACAACCTTCTGGATTTGTTGGGCTAACTCACGGGTGGGCGCCAAAATGAGGGCTTGACAGTCTCTGACTGCCGTGTCAATTTGTTGGAGGATGGAGATTGAAAAGGTTGCAGTCTTACCAGTTCCTGACTGGGCTTGGGCGATAACATCATGCCCTAAAGAAATTTTATTTATTTAACTTAAATTTGGTTTATATATCTTAAAAACAAATAAGAAACACAGACATTTTATATGAAATCAACCAAAAATAAATGGATCCATGACGGATCTGATACCTTCCTAGCAAAATTGGCACACTCCTAGTAAACTTCACGCTATATCAGCCTTCAAAACGGTTTTTTGTAAATATCTCAGAAACAAAAGCTTCTACGAAGTTTTTTATAATAACATTTACATGTATTATTGAGAAAAACATGTTTTACTATATTCCAAGAACTGCATATTATTCATAAGGATGATTCTACCAAATGTAGGCTATATGGATATCATTTTTGGTCATTGCCTTTAAATAACAGTACAGCACAGTAAATAATTTTGTTTTGTTAAATTTATGTAACTAATTAGGTGTAAGCTAAGAAACATTTATTTTCCCAAATTTTAGGAATTATTGCATAAAAATTCCAGAGGGATGAGTACCAGAGGAATGAGTTTTTTAATGGTTTTCCAATTTAAATCAAAATCTATTTAGACTACTTAACTTTTATATAAACAAAGTTCCTATACTTATAATTTTAAAACAATCAACAAAAAAATTATACTATTGATATCAGTCGAATATTTACTTACCAGAGGAATGATAATTGAAGCGTTCCTTTTTGATTTCTCAGAAAAAAACTAATTTTCTGCCGAATAAGATCTATAACTTAAACCAAACTAAAGTTGACATTATCTGTCAAAACTTGTTACCCTCACAAGTAAATTAGATATCCAGGGCCGTCTCTTTCTCTAGAATAGAATATTGTGTTATTAAAAATGGAGCACGTTTAAAATTGCAAAATTTTCCAGGAAGATGTAAATTCGGATTTTCAAAAATATGACTGCAAACTTAAGTTTTATCAATTTTTTGATAAATAGTTAAGACTTGGTTAAATATTATTTATTAGGATATTTTTTTCAATCTGAGTTTTTAATATTTGGTTTGGGACTACACCAGAGGAATGAGGTATTTGCTTTGTAATAAAAAAAATTATAAACTTGCAATTTTTTTATACATTAAACTCAAATGCTCCATAAAGAAAACATTTCGTTTTAAATCTTATAACTAAAACTATGCTTCATTTGCAGTCTGTGTTTGAAAAATATGCATTCCCACTCCACAGCACCATTTTTGTAGAATCATCCATATACATATGTATAATATTAATGCAATACTACAATAAAAAGTATATAAAAAAATTTGCCCTGCCCGTTTTTTTCAAAAAAATATTGTGTTTTGCTAACTTTATATATATTTATTGCAACAAAAAACACATTTTTAATATTTTATTTTATTGCAACCAAAAACAAATTTTTAATATTTTATTTTATTGCAACAAAAAACAAATTTTTAATATTTTATTTTATTTATCAAAAAAAATTAACTCTCACCAAATTTCCAGATGGAGAAATAATGTTAATTTCATGTTTGAAAAAAAATTACCATACAAATACATTAAAAAATAGTAGGAAAAGGATCATTTTCTTGAAAAATTTACAAAACAGATATTTTAAAGAAAAATACCTGAAATATTTCAATATATGTGAGATATTGGTCTAAATAAAACCATAAAAACATTTAAAAATTTTAAAATTAATCTTGGCACTTTTATTTTTTCTCTACAATGTCTGTTATGTATATTTTATCAAAAAAAATTATCCCACTTTTCCATGAATTTTTATTGTTTCCTACATTTTTTTTCAACATGAACCCATCATTTCTCCATCCTGAAATTAGGTGTGGCTCTTGCTAAAAGAACATTTTTTTCAATTTTTTTTTAAATAAAAAATAAATTATATGACTTATAAAAGTTATTTTAAAGACCTTTCAAATAAGTGCTACTTACTGGTGTAAGTAGTTTTCGAGATATCTAAATTTTTGTTAGTACAGGTTTGTGCCACATTGGCACTTATTATAATCTTCAAAAATTAATTTAAAAAACACTATTCATCAGAAAAATTTGAAATTTGAGATTTTAAATCCTCTTTATTGGCAGAAAAAAGTACCAAAACCTATGGTTGATTTCAGTGGCGTATATAGAAAAAAGTTTTGGGGTGGGCCCGAGACAGTTTTGGGGGGGGCCTGAGACCTCATGAGGGTGTATTTTATGCTATTTTATGTTTGTATTCATGAAATATGTGGAAAATATCCAAAAAAATCATAGCTTCGGGGGGGGCAGCCCCCCCCCATATATACGCCACTGGTTGATTTGATAAAGACCCTAAAATAAAATTGTCCTATTTCTGATTGAGGAGATTAAAACTTTCAAGACAGTTTTCTCCGCACCCTAGAAATAACTTTAATTTCCTTCCTGTTGACAACCCGAGTGGTTTTAAAACGCCAAACTGGTGCTTTTTGAGGAAGTAATCATACAAAAGATATCCAAATAACAATAAGTAATAAATATTATAAAAGTACTACATTTTGTTTTCTTTATTTACTTAAATTCCTAGAAAAATGAATTTTGCAAATTACCAAAATAATGGTTACTTTATACCTAAATATAGACCCCAACATGACTCATCAAAATTAACCCCAAATAGAATTTAGGTAGTCTTGGTATTTTCACTTAGTCATGTCATATTTTTCATAATAATTTTTTGAAATTTTCCATCAGTACAATCAAATGACATTAGGGTGAGGGGTCATCAGCTTTCAACAGTACTGTACAAATTTCACAACAGTACTCGACAGTACACGACAGTACTCAACAGTACCTGACAGTACTCGACAGTACACGACAGGACCCAACAGTACCCGACAGTACCCAACAGTACACGACAGGACCCAACAGTACCTGACAGTACTCGACAGTACCCAACAGTACACGACAGGACCCAACAGTACCCGACAGTACCCAACAGTACACGACAGGACGTAACAGTATTCAAACACGATAGAATCCAACAGTACTCGACACAACCCTCTTACCCGAAACAGTGGCGTGGATGCAAAAAGACAGGATGACCTTTTTTTTTTTTTTTTGGAGACGGCGCGGTTCTTTTTTTTGGCCGCCAGTGTTTTGAGGACGCGCTAAGGCCTTATCGGCCTTCCCTAGGATGACCTACGCGCTAAGGCCTTATCGGCCTTCCCTAGGATGACCTTTTTATTTGGTCGCAAGATTTGTGAGCGCGGCCCAAAGATGATGACCTTTTTTTTTTTTTTTTTTTTTTTTTGTTTGCTCGCATGTTTTTTGAGTTTTGTCCCTGTCGGACCCCCCCAAGGCACGACGACAGTACTCAACAGGATCCAACAGTACACCGACAGGACCCAACAGTACTCGACAGTACCCAACAGTACACCGACAGGACCCAACAGTACCCGACAATACACGACAGTACCCAACAGTACTCAACAGTACACGACAGTACTCAACAGGCCCCAACAGTACACGTCAGGACCCAAGTCCTGTTGGACGCTGTACAAAATTTTAGGGTGCCGATGAACCCTCGCATTAGGGTCAAAAGCTGAGACATATTTTTTCCAGAATTTAAACTATGTATAGGAGCCATTCTCTCCAAAACTTGTTAATTGTACTGTATTAAATTAAAGTAAAAAAATTGCAGTACCAACAATATATTGACTCAATGCAAAAAAGTTTTTAAAAAAATGAATTACATTTTTCAAAAATTGCCCTATGGTATAAAAAATATCATCTCCATTTGCTGTTCCTTTTTAAATCATAAATTTTAAATGCCAAATACTTTTTAAAATAATTTAAAAAAATAGCCAACAAATATGTTTTGGTACCTGTTAACTAGTCACCTCTGTTCAAAGATGCATGGCCTAAAAAAAAATGTTGGATAGCTCTTCCACCACAACCAACAAATTTTTTGCTGTAGTGCCTTATGCCAGTGTCATCCACAAACTAACGTAGTGTGCTTTAAGCTGTAACAATGGCATATTTGCATTCATATTTATATATTTATTTAAGTTTGAACATGTGTGACAAAAGTAATGCTTCACCTCCATTACATATTTATTTAGGTAACCATTTTTTAATTAGTTAATATTAATTGAATACCAATTAGTCTCTAACATCTAATATTTTTTAATTAAACAATAAAAAAAAAGTTAATTTTGAGAGATTTCTGATAAAAATTCACCTTTATTCAAAATTCACTCAAGTTTTCTGTGGATTTGGTGGGAATGACTCATATAGACAATAAAAACAAGATGCTAACCTTTGACACAAGGAATAATTGCACGTTGCTGTATGGCTGAGGGCTTCTCAAAACCATAGGCATAAATCCCTCTGAGTAGTTCTTCTTTTAAGTTCATGTCATCAAAGTTATCAACGACCTCTTCCCAGTTGGATTCGATGATTCCATCGACCTCCATCCCTGGTGGACCATCATAACCCTTGGGCTCAGACTCAGAGGCGGGACCATTCTTCTCCCATTCCTCATTTCTAAAAATAAAATAATAACATTTTTAAATAAAATAGTGTGTGTAACCTTGAAAGTCATTTTCATACAAGATTTTCTATGACCTTTGCCAAAATTTAAATTAAGAATTTATTATGATTCTGAATAAAAATAGAATAATCCATCCCTGTTTCTTTGTCTGTATGTTTTATAAAGATTTATATTTCTGAGCATTTTCCCTTTTTTAAAACCAATGTTGTTTTTGTAATCTTCACCTAATTGGGTGGCATATGCTCAAATTTCTTACATGTTTTAAGTTAAACCCTATTTAATCTATGTTAAAACTTGAGTGTAGGGGTCTTACTAGTTATGGCCCACTTCCCCACGTCAGTTCATGTAAAAAACCAGCTGTATTATTATATAATTTTGAGAAAAATTTTAAGGAAAATATTGAGGCATTTTGACAACTATTTGACAACCAATCTGAAGGTTAGAGTAAACATAACAAAAAAATATATAAACAAACAGATATCTGTGAGAAAGATTTGTAAAAAGCGCCAATTTTCGGGCCAAAAAACGTGCTCGAAAGGGTTAAAATTTTCTCTTAAATCCAAGGACATCCAAGCGCCATGTTGGCACCGAAAAATGGTGTGATCTTGCCGCAAAAAGTGGTCAAATTTGGAAAGTACGCGACTTGGACAAAAAATGCAGCTGAAACAAAATAAAGCAAGGTTTAAACAACAAATCTACTTACTTTTTTATAAAAAACAAGCACTAGTTATCGTAAAAAATAACAACTTACCTTCGTTCTTGCACAGACATGATTCACTTCGCGTTTTGCTAAACGGAAAAGACAGAAAATGACGGCTGTCAAGATATACACTACTACGCGCCAAACGGTTTTTACCAAATTTATTTAAAGGATAAACATAAGCTCTGTACGAAAATGAATGGAATAATTACATTGAGATTGGTCTGAGAAATGGATATGATAATCTGCGAAATTCTCAAAGTTTTAATTAAATTAAAATGATTTTACAGTACTAGTTTTTAAAGCGTTGAGAAAATCCGCCCTGTTACCGGAAGTGGAATTTTGACAGGCAGGAGTCAATTTTCCCGCTGAAATTTAAAATGTACCAGGTAATAAATTTTTCAATTTGTTTAAAAACTCTATTTAAAAAACAGCAATTGAAATTTTTAACACTGAATAATTTTTTTATACATTTTATCTTGCATTAATTTATGTAGAAACATACATCTTGGGCTTTTTAAATAGGTAAAAATGTGAAAATTACATAAAAAGTTGGCTGAGGAGAAAACATGGATTGTGTATCCTGGCTATTCTATTATCCTTTTTTCCTCTTTGTTATCTAACCTCACTTTTTGTTAAGTTTATTTTTATTTTGCAAAGAAAAAAATTGATTTTGATTTTTTTAGGTTTTTTTAATCATATGACTTCCAAATTAGTAGGACCTCGACCGATAAGAATGTGGATTAACGGAAAATGCTTTAATATTAAAAAGTTTGAAGGAAAAAAATCTTCCTCAAAAAAGAAAAAGATTGAAGAGGAAATTGGTATGAATATACAGCCTAAAACAATAGTATTGTAATAAGCGTCCACACCACTGAAATCATTATGAATAATATATTCCTCTATGCTAAAACTATGGTTCACTATTATCACTGTGTACACACAACTTTTATTAAGTCAAACCATAGCCTGATAAGGAAAAGTCTTTTTATGGCTTTATTTTTTTAGAGCCTTCAGAGCAGAATAACACATTTGAAAAAGTGTATAACCAAGCTGACAAGTTTCATACAGTATTGAATGACAATGGAAGATATTCCACAAAATTCAAATTGCCAGAGTAAGATTTTGGTTTTTGAAATTAGGATTCACACTGATGACAGGGGTATATGGCATTTTTTTTTTTTTGGAACCAAATAAAAGTTTTTTATATTATTGTTGTAAACTGAATGTGTCATCATACCCTGTTTCCACCAATGCATGTCTAACCTGATTTATAAAATGCATCAGGTGATGCTGCATTTAAAACCGGTGAAAATCTATGGGCCATCACATGATGCATTTTTTGAATCGGGGTGGGCATGCATTGGTGGAAACAGGGTATAAGATCCCTCTATCATTATTTTTGAGACAACTTTTTTTTGTTGGCCTATGCTATTTGTCGAGGGGTGAACAGCTAACCCAAAATGTGTACACCAATTGTGAAAATCCACAATCTTTTGCTAAGATTGTGAGGGATTGTGTAAAGATTGTGAGGAATTGTGAAGGATTGTGGTAAGATTGTGAAGGATTGTGAGATTGTGACAGATTGTGGGTGATTGGGAGCGATTGTGTAAAGATTGTGAAGGATTGTGTAAAGATTGTGAACAGATTGTGAGAAATGTGTACACTGATTGTGAGAGCTGTTCACCCCTCGCTATTTGTTATGGTAAACAGTTGATAACTGTCAAAAAGTTATCTCAAAAATTATTATATGGAGTTTATCTGTGAGTTGCATTTTTTATAAGGAGTTCTTGTTGGAATGGTAATTTTTTGTCCTTTCTGTAACACACTAGTTTTTGCCATATTATCCAGAATTTATGAAGTGTGTTAAAATATGCCTGAAATAAGATAGCTAGTGAAAAACTGAGTAAAAGAACACATATTACTTAAATACTCCAATATATGGGCCCCTAAGCTCACACTAGGTACTATAGTTATAGTGTACGTGTGAGCTAATATAACTAAAAACTGAAATATATTTTATTCAACTCCAGACTAAATTACCTTTTGTTTGATACCACACAAGCCATGTTTTGACTTAAACTCAAATTTTTGAAATCTACCCCCACCCTTAAAAAAAAACAAAAACTATAATGTATTTTGTTCAACTCCGGACTCAATTACCTTTCGTTTGATATCACACACGCCATGTTTTTACTTAAACTCTAATTTTTGAAATATACCCCCACCCTTTTTTAAAATAAATTAAAATTTATTTTAACAAACGTGGAATTTCGTACCCGTGAATTTAAAAATCAAACAAGTTTAGCCACGAAACTTGTTTGATTTTTAAAATTTATTTTATTTAACTCCAGACTCAATTACCTTTCGTTTGATATCACACACGCCATATTTTCACATAAACTCTAATTTTTGAAATCTACCCCCACTCTTTTATTTGGTTTGTGTTCGGTAGATTTTGTTCATTTTTCAATGGGACCATCTCGACCCAAGACCCAGCCTAGGTACCAAATTTCATTAAAATCGGCCAGGCGGTTTTTGAGTTATGTGCGTTGGTCGTTACAGACAGACAGACAGACAGACGGCGCAACAAAAAAGTTTCAAAATCATCTGAAACGCAAAGATATATAAAAATTTTTGAAATCGGAGCAACTTTTTTTTTTCTCGAAAAAATTAGGATCACCATAGCTCACACTACTATAGTATAGTATATGTGTGAGCTAAAACTCATTTTTAGAGATTTTAGTTGGGTATTTCTAGTATTTTTTCCTTAGAAATGATTAAAATACACATTACCTGAAAAATAATTTATTCTTCTGCTTAAGGTGTATGTAAAAGACTACTTCAAATTAAAAAAATTGGTTTAAAATAACACTGGACTGCAAATTTGACAAAAATATCAGTTATTTTAGATGTTACAGAAGGGACATTAGCGTTACAGAAGGGACAAAAATTTTAAAAATACAATTTATGGCACAAAACAAAATTACAAAAATAGATAATGGTTAAAAACATAAAGGCAGATTATAACTACTAAATTCATAAGAAAAAATTCAATGTCCCGATCTGTAACACAGGGACAATTTCTGTAACAAGAAAAAGTAGCGTTGTTGAACCAAAAAATCGTGTTACAGATGGGACAATTTCTCACATTTTAGGACTTTCTAATCAAGCCAAAAATATGACACACAATATTTATCAGCCCCAAATTTTGTTCAAAATTTTAATGCTTTTTTTTTGGGCAATTATTGCTTTTATTATTTTAATCAACTTAAGATAATCCATGTTACAGAAAAGACATCATTTTGTTTTAAATCTGTAAAATTTTATGTTTCAAACAAAACAATTTATTATTAAAAACTCCCCAACAATTCTTGTTGCTGTTAAAACTCGTTCCCATGTGGACTGAAATTTCTTTGCAAAAAAATTGACTTACTGCCTAGGACAGATTTTTTGTGACATTTTATTTTCTATGGATAAAATATAACAAAACTTATATGTTTAGAAATCTAGAAACTTCAAACTGATTATTTGTTGTAGGCCTTATTACAGAAGAATATGTAATATTCCAGAATTTGATTTAAAGGAACTTGAATCACAAACAAATTCTGAAATCATCCTGCCCAAGAGCAAAAATGAAGAATATATTTTGGTGGATTCAGAAAATTTGGAAAGTTTATATAAAACTGTTGAGGAGTTGCATTCTGTAGTGGCTCATATAAGAAAACAGAGTATGGCACTACAGTTCTTATGTATTCCCTGTCAAGATGAGGGGATTAAAGGAAGATTTGAGAATTTAAAAGTAAGGGTTACATATGGTTTTTATCTGGTATTTGTATGTACAGTCGGGGACTTAATAAATGACCGCTGCCGTTTTCAGAAGAGCTTGTGAGCTGTGCACTTTTATGCAATGCAATTTTTGCTATTGAAATTAATAACTATTTGGAATATTGGCCGAAAAACGGGCGAAGCCATACACGTTTTTTGGATACATACATTTCTTTTTTTAGCTGATTTCTTGTTTATTTGCATAGGATGTGTGTATTTTGGCGGGATTAATACAGACAGAGATATTTTTATTTAATACCTGCTTTTTAATTGTTTAACATAAAGGATGGCCCACCGAAAACGTAAGGTAATACTTTTCGAAAAAATCCAAAAACAAAACCCAACAAACAATTAAAGTTGTAACGACGAAACCCCAACTAGAAAGAATTTCTTAAAAGTAACCGCAAAGTACTCCCGCTACGTCTCAGTATACCATACAGCGACGTTATAATTCCCTAAGTGGGGAACCAATTTCTGGTTATAACTACTTGGCCAAGTGTTTAAAGTCACTGTAGTAACAACTACACTACTACGTCGTAGCCAGGTATCTACTACGTCGTAGAGGCTGTTTTTTTTCCGTAATGGCATAAAAGTTGCGATGTAGTTGCAAATAATATAATCGTTTCTTTTTGGTAGAATTGTTACACAATATAGTGGACACAACAGTAAACAGACTCGCTTAGTTTTTTTGTTTGGTTATGGTTATAATATGAACTATGTTATCCAAAAGTGTGAGAATTTACGAGCAGAGGATCAAAATTCGAGTGCGACGCAAAGTTTTTTGTATAACATGCATTATATATATTGCAAAAAACCGGTGCGCCCGTAAAATTGAGCCGTTTTCTGGTAGCTGATGGAATTTTTGTGTTGTGATTTTGGAGGTTATGTTTTCATAATCGACAGTTAACTCCAACAAATGGTGCTTAAGAAGAGCATTTTTGGTAAGCTTCAACTAATTTGTTTATAAAATAGTATGGCTCTTTAACATGAGCTCATAAAACGACAACAAAAATATTAAATTTTCTTTCTTACATAAAAACAAGGCGTCCCAAACTATATTCCCTGATAGTCGAAAAGGTTACTTGAAAGTAGTTGCGGCTTTAAAGTTGATCCAAAAAGTTATTTCGTCTACATTGTTACATCAGATGTTACTATGATGACACAAACTTTTGTGGTAAAAATTAAAGTTATAATGTAGTTGTCGGATACACTTGTTTGGGACTCCAATGAAGCTTAACTTTCTAGTGGTAATTAAGTAGGATATAAAAGTCAGGGCGACTACGAAATAACGACTAAAAAGAAAGTAAAACTTTAGCAACGTCCTATTGTGGTAGAGAAGACTATCAGAATCGACTATCAAGAAACAATCCTATGAAGTAGTTTAGAGGGTCGTTTTTACGAAACATCTACTATTTCCTGATACTAAATAGTAGTTAGAACTAAAAAGTAACAAATTTTGGTTGGGATCACCACATTTCTACTATAAGAAAGTAGCAAAGCCTTTAGAACATGTAGCCGCTACTATAAATGTTAGTTGGGAAGTTTGTTGGGGGCAAATTTTTGAGGATAGGACATTTCGCCGCGGCCAATTTGTTGCGGGACAATTCGCCGCGGGGACAATTCGCCGCGAGATTTTTTGTTTGATAAAATTACCATTGGCAATTGTTTAAACAGTTTTATTTAATATAATATATTTGTTTATTTGTATGTTTTTCAAACTTTTTCAACTAGGTATTTATTTGGTGGTTAGTATACAATCCAACATTTTTTTTTTATTAGAAAAATAAATAAAATGGGGGATCCAAAATGGCGGATTTTCCCGTTTATGAAGCGATATGCAACAAACTCGGAACTGTGGGACCTTTTAGGTCGCTGATTATTATTTTGAACTTAAGGTAAAAAATTTAAAATGGCGGATATAAAATGGCGGACTTCCCATTTATGAACCAATTCGGAACTTTGAGGTGTTTTAGGTCATTTAAAAAAAATAAAATGGCGGAACTACAATGGCGCACTTTCCTATTTATAAACTGATTTTCGTAAAACTTGAAACATGGCGACGCTTAAGGTAACTCAATATAATTTTTGACTTAAATTTAAAAACATGTAAATGGCGGAGCCCAAATGGCAAATTTTTCCATTTATGAACCGATATGCATCAAAATCGGAACTTTGGGGTGTTTCAGGTCACTGAATATAATTTCTAACTTTAACTTAAAAAAAGTCAAAATGGCGGATCCACAATGGCGTACCTTTTTCCCAACTAACATTTATAGTAGCGGCTACATGTTCTAAAGGCTTTGCTACTTTCTTATAGTAGAAATGTGGTGATCCCAACCAAAATTTGTTACTTTTTAGTTCTAACTACTATTTAGTATCAGGAAATAGTAGATGTTTCGTAAAAACGACCCTCTAAACTACCTCATAGGATTGTTTCTTGATAGTCGATTCTGATAGTCTTCTCTACCACAATAGGACGTTGCTAAAGTTTTACTTTCTTTTTAGTCGTTATTTCGTAGTCGTCCTGACTTTTATATCCTACTTAATTACCACTAGAAAGTTAAGCTTCATTGGAGTCCCAAACAAGTGTATCCGACAACTACATTATAACTTTAATTTTTACCACAAAAGTTTGTGTCATCATAGTAACATCTGATGTAACAATGTAGACAAAATAACTTTTTGGATCAACTTTAAAGCCGCAACTACTTTCAAGTAACCTTTTCGACTATCAGGGAATATAGTTTGGGACGCCATGTTTTTATGTAAGAAAGAAAATTTAATATTTTTGTTGTCGTTTTATGAGCTCATATTAAAGAGCCATACTATTTTATAAACAAATTAGTTGAAGCTTACCAAAAATGCTCTTCTTAAGCACCATTTGTTGGAGTTAACTGTCGATTATGAAAACATAACCTCCAAAATCACAACACAAAAATTCCATCAGCTACCAGAAAACGGCTCAATTTTACGGGCGCACCGGTTTTTTGCAATATATATAATGCATGTTATACAAAAAACTTTGCGTCGCACTCGAATTTTGATCCTCTGCTCGTAAATTCTTACACTTTTGGATAACATAGTTCATATTATAACCATAACCAAACAAAAAAACTAAGCGAGTCTGTTTACTGTTGTGTCCACCATATTGTGTAACAATTCTACCAAAAAGAAACGATTATATTATTTGCAACTACATCGCAACTTTTATGCCATTACGGAAAAAAAACAGCCTCTACGACGTAGTAGATACCTGGATACGACGTAGTAGTGTAGTTGTTACTACAGTGACTTTAAACACTTGGCCAGGTAGTTATAACCAGAAATTGGTTCCCCACTTAGGGAATTATAACGTCGCTGTATGGTATACTGAGACGTAGCGGGAGTACGTTGCGGTTACTTTTAAGAAATTCTTTCTAGTTGGGGTTTCGTCGTTACAACTTTAATTGTTTGTTGGGTTATTTATAAACCGATTTGCCTCAAACTTGAAACATCCAATAGAATTTTTACCTAAAATTAAAAAAAATGAAAATGACGTATTCAAAATGGCGGATTTTCCCATTTATCGACTGATATGCCCAACTAACATTTATAGTAGCGGCTACATGTTCTAAAGGCTTTGCTACTTTCTTATAGTAGAAATGTGGTGATCCCAACCAGAATTTGTTACTTTTTAGTTCTAACAACTATTTAGTATCAGGAAATAGTAGATGTTTCGTAAAAACGACCCTCTAAACTACTTCATAGGATTGTTTCTTGATAGTCGATTCTGATAGTCTTCTCTACCACAATAGGACGTTGCTAAAGTTTTACTTTCTTTTTAGTCGTTATTTCGTAGTCGCCCTGACTTTTATATCCTACTTAATTACCACTAGAAAGTTAAGCTTCATTGGAGTCCCAAACAAGTGTATCCGACAACTACATTATAACTTTAATTTTTACCACAAAAGTTTGTGTCATCATAGTAACATCTGATGTAACAATGTAGACAAAATAACTTTTTGGATCAACTTTAAAGCCGCAACTACTTTCAAGTAACCTTTTCGACTATCAGGGAATATAGTTTGGGACGCCATGTTTTTATGTAAGAAAGAAAATTTAATATTTTTGTTGTCGTTTTATGAGCTCATATTAAAGAGCCATACTATTTTATAAACAAATTAGTTGAAGCTTACCAAAAATGCTCTTCTTAAGCACCGTTTGTTGGAGTTAACTGTCGATTATGAAAACATAACCTCCAAAATCACAACACAAAAATTCCATCAGCTACCAGAAAACGGCTCAATTTTACGGGCGCACCGGTTTTTTGCAATATATATAATGCATGTTATACAAAAAACTTTGCGTCGCACTCGAATTTTGATCCTCTGCTCGTAAATTCTCACACTTTTGGATAACATAGTTCATATTATAACCATAACCAAACAAAAAAACTAAGCGAGTCTGTTTACTGTTGTGTCCACCATATTGTGTAACAATTCTACCAAAAAGAAACGATAATATTATTTGCAACTACATCGCAACTTGTATGCCATTACGGAAAAAAAACAGCCTCTACGACGTAGTAGATACCTGGCTACGACGTAGTAGTGTAGTTGTTACTACAGTGACTTTAAACACTTGGCCAAGTAGTTATAACCAGAAATTGGTTCCCCACTTAGGGAATTATAACGTCGCTGTATGGTATACTGAGACGTAGCGGGAGTACGTTGCGGTTACTTTTAAGAAATTCTTTCTAGTTGGGGTTTCGTCGTTACAACTTTAATTGTTTGTGGGGATGCATCAAACTTGGAACTTTGAGATCTTTCAGGTTGCTGATTATTATTTTTAACTTAAACTAAAAAAAAATCAAAATGACAAATCCAAAATAATGGATTTTCCCCTGGAATGTTTCAGTTCGCTGATAATGATTTTTAACTTGAACTTAAAAATAAATGGATCCATGATGGATCTGATACCTTCCTAGCGAGCCGATTAGCACACTTCAAGTGACGCTATGATAAAATCAGCTTAAAAACAGTTTTTTGTGAATATTTCGCAAACTAAAGCTCCCACGAAGTTTTTGGTTATAACACAAATTACAGTGGCGCACCCAGGAATGTGTCTTGGGGGGGGCCCGACAGCTACAAAGCGCGCCCTCAAAAAATTTGCGACAAAAAAAAAACAAAAAAAAAAAAGGTCATCATGTGTGGGGGAGGCCGACAGGTACAAAGGGCACCCTCAAAAATCCTGCGACCAAAAAAAAAAAAGGTCATCATATCTTTTCGCAACTACGCCACTGCTTAGGGTTGGGGGGGCCCGAAGCCTCCTGCTGTCCAATTTTAAGGTATTTTTCATGTTTTATCATCAAATATGTAGAAAATATATTAAAAATCTAAGGCTTGGGTGCGCCCATGCAAATTATTAAGCAAAATGTGGTCTACTATATTCCGAAATGAAAGGTTCTCACTGATTTGGAAATGTTTATTTAAACTTGGCTCTAATAATTAACTCTTGCCATTGGCCTTTTGTCATTTTTCATTGGGCATTTGCCATTTGCCATTGGCCATTGGCCATTTTCCACGTTTCACTTTCACTTTTCATTTTGATTTTCATTTTTATTATCCATTTTCTGTTTTCCGTTTTCCAATTTCCATTTTCCAATTTCATTTTCTATTTTCCCTTTTCCATTTTCAACTTTCCATTTTCCATGTTCCATTTTCAATTTTTCATTTTCCACGTTCCATGTTCCATTTTCTCCGTTTCCTCGTTTGCCCGTTTCCTCGTTTGCCCGTTTCCCCGTTTCCTTGTTTCCCCGTTTCCATGTTTCCCAGTTTCCATGTTTCCCAGTTTGCCCGTTTGCCCGTTTTCCATTTTCAATTTTTCGTTTTTCATTTTTTATTTTTCGTTTTTCATTTTCCATTTTTAATTTTCCCCGTTTGCCGTTTTCCCCGTTTGCCCTTTTCCCCGTTTTCCTTTTTCCATTTTCTATTTTCCTTTTTTCATTTTTCGTTTTTCATTTCCCCGTTACCCCGTTTTCCGTTTTCCTTTTTCAATTTTTCATTTTTTATTTTTCATTTTCCATTTTCATTTTCCATTTTTAATTTTCCCCGTTACCCCGTTTGCTCGTTTGCCGGTTTCCCCGTTACCCCGTTTGACCGTTTCCTCGTTTGCCCGTTTCCTTGTTTCCCCGTTTCTATGTTTCCCAGTTTGCCCGTTTCCCCCGTTTGCCCGTTTCCCCGATTGCCCGTTTCCCCGTTTGCCCGTTTGCCTTTTACCCGTTTCCCGTTTTCTTTTTTCCATTTTCTATTTTTCTTTTTTCATTTTTCATTTTCCATTTTCTATTTTTAATTTTCCCCGTTACCCCGTTTGCTCGTTTGCCGGTTTCCCCGTTACCCCGTTTGCCCGTTTTCCGCTTTCCTTTTCCATTTTTCATTTTCATTTCGGTGTTCGACACTGTAACTTTGTATTGTAATGTATTTATAAAAAACTGTTTTTAAGGTTGATATAGCGTGGGGTTGACTTGGAGTGTGCCCATGGGCAAGGTAACCGTGGACTTGGCCCACTTAGGTTATACATCGTTTAAAAGATAATTTAATTTTCTACAATAAAGTTTATTAAACAATTTCTGTAAAATGCTTAGCTTTTGAGAAAATTACATAAAACTAATTTACATAAAATAATTTCGGTTTATTTTGCATATACTATGGAAATACATAGGAAACGGGTGTACTGCTAATACTTCACGGTTAGTATCTTAGCAAAAGTACTAACCAGAGAACTTAGTGATGTCTCGTTTTAAGGCTATTAGTTGTTCTTTATTTTATGTTATTACAGATTTTCTCAAAAATAAGCAGTTTTGAACTTATAGGCCATTAAAAATCAAAATTGGTCAATATCATATGTCATATGTATCTACTTTTTCTACAAAAAAAAAACTCAATTCTATCAGATACTGTATATGGTTTTAGAAAGAAATCCTGGAGTTTGAAGACATTAAAGGAATACATGAATCTATTTTTATGCCCCCAGAAAAGTTACATTTGACAATTAATGTTCTAGTTCTACTAGATGAGGCAGAAAAAATTGAAGCAATCAATGCTCTGCATGAATACAAAGAGAGCATATTAGAGTAAGTTAAAAAATAATTATGCTATGTCTAAATTTCTGTTTGCCACCAAAACTTATATTCCAAAAACTACTTAACTCAAATATTGTACTATCTACCTCCATTTGGTCCCATTTAAAGATGATATAGATCATTCTCTTATGGATGATTCTACAAAAATGGTGCTGAGGAGTGGGAATGCATATTTTTCAAACACAGACTGCAAATGAGGCATAGTTTTAGTTATAAGATTTAAAACGAAATGTTTTCTTTATGGAGCATTTGAGTTTAATGTATAAAAAAAATTGCAAGTTTATAATTTTTTTTATTACAAAGCAAATACCTCATTCCTCTGGTGTAGTCCCAAACCAAATATTAAAAACTCAGATTGAAAAAAATATCCTAAGAAATAATATTTAACCAAGTCTTAACTATTTATCAAAAAATTGATAAAACTTAAGTTTGCAGTCATATTTTTGAAAATCCGAATTTACATCTTCCCGGAAAATTTTACAATTTTAAACGTGCTCCATTTTTAATAACACAATATTTGTGAATACCACCGGTTAATTTCTAGAGAAAGAGACGGCCCTGGATATCTAATTCACTTGTGAGGGTAACAAGTTTTGACAGATAATGTCAACTTTAGTTTGGTTTAAGTTATAGATCTTTTTATTTTCGGCAGAAAATTAGTTTTTTTCGGAGAAATTAAAAAGGAACGCTCTGGTAAGTAAATATTCGACTGATATCAATAGTATAATTTTTTTGTTGATTGTTTTAAAATTATAAGTATAGGAACTTTGTTTATATAAAACTTAAGTTAAGTAGTCTAAATAGATTTTGATTTAAATTGGAAAACCATTAAAAAACTCATTTCTCTGGTACTCATTCCTCTGGCATTTTTATGCAATAATTCCTAAAATTTGGGAAAATAAATGTTTCTTAGCTTACACCTAATTAGTTACATAAATTTAACAAAACAAAATTATTTACTGTGCTGTACTGTTATTTAAAGGCAATGACCAAAAATGATATCCATATAGCCCACTTTTGGTAGAATCATCCTTATAATCCAAGAGAAGCTGTGAGGAACATTTTCAAAAATTTTAATTTTATTGTTAAATTTAGAGAGCCTGTATGTATGATATTGTCATGAGATACGCTTGACTTTTTTTTACTACTTGTCTTCACTGTTAACTTGTACGTGTGGGACGTTCCGTTCTCAACTTACAACTAACTGCTAAACTCTTTTGGAGATGCTTTTGCCATTAATAGGATATCGAGATGTGTTTTGTTTCCTGTATAAACATCATCGATGACCGGTCAATCGCTTATTGATTTTGATTCCGTATACAGTTTATTACACGTTTTAATACAACTTGAACTATATACAGAAGTTCATTTCCTTGGATTGTTTAAGGTTAATGTGCACTTGCTTATAAACGTTACTTCGCAGCCAACGATAAAGACCGGCCATGGCGCGTTATAAGCAAGTCGGCGGTCACGTGATCTTAGGAGTCCCAGGATTCTTATTGTATTGCTTAATATATTATATGTTTTTACACAATTTAAATAAATTAACAAAAAATTTTTGTTCTTTTATAGGCAAAAATTGAAAAAAATATTTTACTGATATATGTGTTTATTATGGATAAAAGAACTGAATCTATAAAATAAAAAATTATACAAAATGTGCACTCTAATATCTTCAAATCTATACAAGTCTTTCAAAATTGGACATATCAAACCTAAGCTTTTAGTTTTTTAATTTTTCTTTGAGTGTCATCATCTTTGTCTGAGTTCTTTCATCTTCATTATTCTTATTATTAGCAGACACTAAATCATTGTGCTTTTTAATAAAATTATTTAAAAAAACTTTACATGCCCTTAAACTTATTTTTTCAAGCTTTGACAATAGTTTTTCTCCACAAAAACACTCGCTAGAGTTATCTGAAGAAAAATTTTCAATATAAAACATTTCACAATAATTTACTAAAAAGAAACAAGTGATTTTGTGAATAAGTGAGATGGTTTTCACATTCAATTAACTGAATGTCGTGGTCGTCCATAATTTGTTGAAAAATTACCCAGCACAAAGTTTAATATATATTTCATTAAAGTGTAAGTTAACTACCAACTTATGTTCTTTTCAAAGCTGTATCTTGCTTTTTAAATATTTCACACTACCAGAGAGATTACTATCTGTTAACAATATTTTACAAATCAGTTTTTTAATATTGCGAGGGTGCGGAAGACATATTACCTTAGAATTGTAAATTGACGTGTATTCACTGGATGACTGGATAAACAAAGATGAAGCCAACATTAAAGTGTATCCACCATATCTTCGATTCTCAGGTTACCTTTTCAAGAGACCTAATTGTTCAATAAGAAATGACAACTGAACACATTTTTCACTCTCACTATCAAAAATGTCACTAAGGATGTCTATTACTTGATCAATCTTATCCAAGATCTTATCTTTTACCACTTATTTCCCGTTTGCAACCTATTAGGTTTCAGTTTTATAGTTGGACCGACAAGAAACAACGTTACACGTTCGCGGCATTGTTTATCTTATAGGTATTTTCTTTATAATCTACTCATTAGCCATTAATTATTTTAACGCATTTTAATAACTTTAATAACTTTGATAAAATTCACATAAAATTCGTGCCCGAATTAAAAAAAAATCGACGTAAACAAACATACCAAAACTGAACACACACATGTTTTATAATGACAGCGGGCCGTGAGGCGTTTTTTTTGTGGGACTCCTACGGTCACATGATATTTCCGCGCCCGGGCCGGTCTTTCTCGTGGGCTGCGATACAGGGTCTCTAGTCAAAACATGGATAGTGTGATATCAAGTAAATTATTATTAAATTTTTAGCCCTGTTTTAAAGAAAACTGGTCCAATAACTATCGAAATTAAGGGCCTGGATTGTATGAACAATAATTTTAAAAAAGTCGATGTGTTGTATGCCAAAGCAAAAATGATTGAAGATCATGAAGAACATAGTTTACAGAGCATGGTTAATGATTTATCAGACCACTTTTATCACAGAGGTGAGTTTCCCAAATTCTTGGAACTGTTAAGAAAATAAAAGATATGAAACCCACAAAAATGGGTCAAAATAAAGTTAACTTAAAAAAAGTTTATTTTTGAAGTGAAAAATGTTAAAAAAGTAAAAAAATCTTGCACAAACAAAAATAATTATTATTGTCTGCAATACTGAATCAAGAGTTTGTTTATTTTGTTTTCCTTCCTTAGAAAATGAACTTAATAATCAAACAAGTTTCGTGGCTAATCGGGTAAAAAAGGAGTTTTTGTTTCTCTCATATTTTTCCATGGGTAGCTTGAAAGCTTAACTATAGTTGTTTTCTTTTATTTGCATTCGATCTTTTCATTGATCGATATTGTATAGCAGTGTTTCGCCTGCTTTTGTTTTTTTGTTTCTCTCGTATCTCGGTAGATGGCGCTTCTTGCGATAGTTTTCTCATTATTTACATTTAATTAAAGACAAAACCGTCTAACTAACTTGGAAAGATTTGTCACATTGACCAGCAGTGTTCTGAGGAGTCCCATAAGGACGAAACAGTTAACTGTCAACACTTATTAGGTGTCCATTAGATCTTGGACCCCCGTGAGGTTAAGCTTTCGGGCTACCCACGGAAAAATATGAGAGAAACAAAAAACTCATTTTTGCCCGATTAGCCATGAAACTTGTTTGATTTTTAAATTCACGGGTACGAAATTTCACGTTTGATTGAACTTAATGTTCGAAGATTCCTTCAAAAAATTTTTTCTAGGATTTTTAAAAGAACATCAAGAAAACGTCAAACTTCATATGACAGTTATAAACACGAAATATCACAAAATGGTGGAGAAATCCAGACGCAAGCGTCCTAAACGAATGAGCATTGACGCTACCGCCATCTTGGAGAAGTTCAAAGATTATCATTTTGGAACGTTCAATTTTGACAGTATACATCTGTCACATATCACTATAAAGGGGGAGGATGGATTTTACAAACCTTTGGCTGTTGTGAAACTGAGTCCATGATTCGTGTCAATGATATTTTTATTTATTTATTAGGTTAGGTTTGCTTTCTTTCTACTTACATAAATGTATATGTACCTGAGTGTTTTTACAGTTTTTAATTTATTAAATATTTTGAACAAAAAAATAAGTTTTTAAAATTTTGAGAGGTATTTAGAGAAAATAAAGATGCGTTTTCTTTTAAAAATAGTATTTTTTTTTAATTTTTTTTCCTAACTCCAAATAATACTACAAAAAAACACAGCCTAAAATCAGTACAAAAAGCGATATGGAAAAATAATGGAGACCTCATCATCTTGGGATGACAGGTGCTTGTCAAAAGCGTAATGTCATCCGCTTAGTGTTTGATGCCGTCACGGGTGGGAATTTCGACAGACATGAAACCCAAGTCAAACTTGCATTCGTTGTCGTGTACGCACTCCTTTATGCTGTTGAGATATTTTATCATTCCGTTTTTGGAAAACATTTTTCTGAGTCTTTTTTTTTATTTTGGAATATGTATTTAGATAAAAAAAAGCTTTTTTTTAAATATTATAATCCTAATCCTAAAAAACACGACAAAAAGCACAGCCTAAAATCTGGTAAACAGTCATCCTGGGGTAATAAGTGCTTCTCAAAAGCGTAATATCATCCGCTTCGTGTTCGATCCCGTCACGGGCGGGAACTTCGACAATCACCATTTTGTCAGACATGAAACCCAAGTCAAACTTTCATTCGTTGTCGTGTACGCACTCCTTTATGCTGTTGAGCTCTTTATAATTCCGTCAAAGATTAACATTCCCGTTTTTGAAAAGCATTGTTTTGTGTTTTTTTTGGTGATCTTGAAATGTTTAGATAAAACAAAGCTTTTTTTTTAAATATTATATTCCTAATCCTAAATAATACTACAAAAAAGCACAGCCTAAAATCAGTACGAGAACCAATATGGGAAAAATCATGTAAACAGTCATCCTGGGATGACAGGTACTTGTCAAAAGCGTAATATCATCCGCTTCGTGTTCGATACCGTCACGGGCGGGAACTTTGACAATCACCATTTCGTCAGACATGAAACCCAAGTCAAACTTTCATTCGTTGTCGTGTACGCACTCCTCTATGCTGTTGAGCTCTTTAAAATTCCCTCAAAGATTAACAATCCCGTTTTTAGAAAGTATTTTTCTGTTTTTTTTTCTTGCTGGTTCTGGATTTAGATAAAACAAAACTTTTTTTCTCAAGAATATATTCCCAATTCTAAATAATACTATAAAAAGCACAGCCTAAAATCAGTACGAGAACCAATATGGGAAAAATCATGTAGACAGTCATTCTAGGATGACAGGTACTTGTCAAAAGCGTAATATCATCCGTTTCGTGTTCGATCCCGTCACGGGCGGGAACTTCGACAATCACCATTTCGTCAGACATGAAACCCAAGTCAAACTTTCATTCGTTGTCGTGTACGTGCTCCTTATGCTGTTGAGCTCTTTATAATTCCGTCAAAGATTAACATTCCCGTTTTTGAAAAGCATTGTTTTGTGTTTTTTCTTGGTGATCTTGGAATGTTTAGATAAAACAAAGCTTTTTTTAAAATATTATATTCCTAATCCTAAATAATGCTACAAAAAAGCACAGCCTAAAATCAGTATGAGAACCAATATGGGAAAAATCATGTAGACAGTCATTCTAGGATGACAGGTACTTGTCAAAAGCATAATATCATCCGCTTCGTGTTTGATACCGTCACGGGTGGGAACTTCGACAATCACCATTTCGTCAGACATGAAACCCAAGTCAAACTTTCATTCGTTGTCGTATACGCACTCCTTTATGCTGTTGAGATATTTTATCATTCCGTTTTTGGAAAACATTTTTATGATTCTTTTTTTTGATTTTGGAATATGTATTTAGATTAAACAAAGCTTTTTTTTTAAATATTATAATCCTAATCCCAAATAATACGACAAAAAGCACAACCTAAAATCAGTACGCGAACCAATATGGGAAAAATCTGCTAAACAGTCATCCTGGGGTGACAAGTGCTTTTCAAAAGCGTAATATCATCCGCTTCGTGTTCGATCCCGTCACGGGGGGAACTTCGACAATCACCATTTCGTCAGACATGAAACCCAAGTCAAACTTTTATTCGTTGTCGTGTACGCACTCCTTTATGCTGTTGAGATATTTTATCATTTCGTTTTTGAAAAACATTTTTCTGATTCTTTTTTTTTGATTTTGGAATATGTATTTAGATAAAACAAAGCTTTTTTTTTAAATATTTTAATCCTAAACCTAAATAATACGACAAAAAGGACAGCTTAAAATCAGTATGCGAACCAATATGGGAAAAATCTGCTAAACAGTCATCCTGGGGTGACAAGTGCTTTTCAAAAGCGTAATATCATCCGCTTCGTGTTCGATCCCGTCACGGGGGGAACTTCGACAATCACCATTTCGTCAGACATGAAACCCAAGTCAAACTTTTATTCGTTGTCGTGTACGCACTCCTTTATGCTGTTGAGATATTTTATCATTTCGTTTTTGAAAAACATTTTTCTGATTCTTTTTTTTTGATTTTGGAATATGTATTTAGATAAAACAAAGCTTTTTTTTAAAATATTTTAATCCTAAACCTAAATAATACGACAAAAAGGACAGCTTAAAATCAGTATGCGAACCAATATGGGAAAAATATGGTAAACAGTCATCCTGGGGTAATAAGTGCTTCTCAAAAGCGTAATATCATCCGCTTCGTGTTCGATGCCGTCACGGGTGGGAACTTCGACAATCACCATTTCGTCAGACATGAAACCCAGTCAAACTGTTATTAATTGTCGTGTACGCACTCCTTTATGCTGTTGAGCTCTTTATAATTCCGTCAAAGATTAACATTCCCGTTTTTGAAAAGCATTTTTTTGTTTTTTTTTCTTGGTGATTTTGGAATATTTAGGTAAAACAAAGCTTTTTTTTTAAATATTATATTCCTAATCCTAAATAATACTACAAAAAAGCACAGCCTAAAATCAGTACGAGAACCAATATGGGAAAAATCATGTAAACAGTCATCCTAGGATGACAGGTGCTTGTCAAAAGCGTAATGTCATCCGCTTCGTGTTCGATGCCGTCACGGGTAGGAACTTCGACAATCACCATTTCGTCAGACATGAAACCCAAGTCAAACTTGCACTCGTTGTCGTTTACGCACTCCTTTATGCTGTTGTTTGTGTAGCGATAAGTCGGTTTGTAAATGTCAAAGATGGCGTGGATGTCGTTCTTAACGAAATCGTTGTCGGAATAGAAAATGTAGTAGTAGTAGCCGTCTGAGGCGACCTCGTGAGTTGTGACCTAAAAAAACAAATAAAGTTTTTTTAAAAAACTATTGAGTTTCACATTTTTTTAAACGAAATTCAAGTGTTTTTTTCGCATCTACAGCATACTTCAACAGGGTCGCTAGTTTGTAAAATAGCTTATAAAACTTGATTAAATCACAAAAATCACATGTTGGGTATAAAAATAAAAATAATTAAATGATGATAATTCAAAATCACAAATCCAAAAATCAAAAATCAGGTTAATTTAGCCAGATGGTCAAGTTTAATTTTTGATTTTTAATTTTTAATTTTTAATTTTTAATTTTTAATTTTTAATTTTTAATTTTTAATTTTTAATTTTTAATTTTTAATTTTTAATTTTTAATTTTTAATTTTTAATTTTTAATTTTTAATTTTTAATTTTTAATTTTTAATTTTTAATTTTTAATTTTTAATTTTTAATTTTTAATTTTTAATTTTTAATTTTTAATTTTTAATTTTTAATTTTTAATTTTTAATTTTTAATTTTTAATTTTTAATTTTTAATTTTTAATTTTTAATTTTTAATTTTTAATTTTTAATTTTTAATTTTTAATTTTTAATTTTTAATTTTTAATTTTTAATTTTTAATTTTTAATTTTTAATTTTTAATTTTTAATTTTTAATTTTTAATTTTTAATTTTTAATTTTTAATTTTTAATTTTTAATTTTTAATTTTTAATTTTTAATTTTTAATTTTTAATTTTTAATTTTTAATTTTTAATTTTTAATTTTTAATTTTTAATTTTTAATTTTTAATTTTTAATTTTTAATTTTTAATTTTTAATTTTTAATTTTTAATTTTTAATTTTTAATTTTTAATTTTTAATTTTTAATTTTTAATTTTTAATTTTTAATTTTTAATTTTTAATTTTTAATTTTTAATTTTTAATTTTTAATTTTTAATTTTTAATTTTTAATTTTTAATTTTTAATTTTTAATTTTTAATTTTTAATTTTTAATTTTTAATTTTTAATTTTTAATTTTTAATTTTTAATTTTTAATTTTTAATTTTTAATTTTTAATTTTTAATTTTTAATTTTTAATTTTTAATTTTTAATTTTTAATTTTTAATTTTTAATTTTTAATTTTTAATTTTTAATTTTTAATTTTTAATTTTTAATTTTTAATTTTTAATTTTTAATTTTTAATTTTTAATTTTTAATTTTTAATTTTTAATTTTTAATTTTTAATTTTTAATTTTTAATTTTTAATTTTTAATTTTTAATTTTTAATTTTTAATTTTTAATTTTTAATTTTTAATTTTTAATTTTTAATTTTTAATTTTTAATTTTTGAACTTAGTAATTACATAAAAATAATTACCATATGGTTGCCTTTCTCCAAAAACCTCACATCATTGCACTGCTCACTGGGCGGAAATCCCTGTGTCAGCAGAATTTGTCCATTGTAGCAGGTGAGCAGATCAGTTTCAAAACTGCTCACGCTCGCACTGTCACCTGCAAATAAAAGCCAATTAGACTACTAAGCCGTAACCGACTTTTTTGTTGAATAAATGATAAAAGTTTGTAGGAAAGTACGGTTATGGATTTTCAATTTTTCCACTAGAACTAAAAATTAAAGATTACGTTAGGGGGCGGTTCATTCGTCTGTTACCTGGGAGAGCTTGAGACATGTTGGCTTGCATTGCGTTTCCGCCATGTTTGATGTGCGCGTCCAACTCCGAAATCTTGTTGGCAATTATTGTTCGTTTTTCACGCGCGTGTTGATCTAACATTTGTCTCAAATTGTTGCCTTGTTGTTTCTTCGTTGAGTCTTCTTCAGTTGAGTGTCTGTTATGAGCATTTAGGAGAAGTTTATTCTCGATTTTTTGTTCTTCATTTGTTTCTTCTTTTTTATCTTTTAACTGATTATTTTTTGCTGTTGTTATTTCTTCCAAATTGTCCCAAACTTCTGCCTAAAAATTGAGACGCAAATAAAACATACAGGGTGTTTCACGAATATCGAAACCGAGGCGCATTTGGAGAAACGCATTTGGAGAAACGCTCTGACACAAATTTTTGTAGAACGAACTCCTTTCGAGGGGTATATTTTACCCCTATATTTTGAATAGGGAAAGTGGGTCTAGTGATACCTTGATAGCTCTCTTAAATATCTTGACAACCGTGTAAAAAGTTCAAAAATCCATCGATTAGTTTTTGAGATATTTGCTTTCAAATTTTCAAATTTTACATGTTATGTGATAAAATAAAAATTAAATCCGAAATATATAAAATTCTAATTAAATTTTTATTTTATCAGTTCATGTTAAATTTGAAAGTTTGAAGGCAATTATCTCAAAAACTAATGGATAGATTTTTGAAATTTTTACACGGTTGTAAGGGCATTTAAAAGGCCTTCAAAACAAAGTATCACTAGATCCACTTTTCCTATTTAAAATATAGGGGTAAAGTATATTCCTCGAAGGGGGTTCGTGCTACAAAAATTTCAAGATAGCCAAAAAGATTCCCCCTCGCAAACAAAATCGACGTGTCCGAGCGTTTCTCAAAAATTCGCACTCTAAATAATCAAAAAGGCCTCTGTTTCGATGTTCGAAGTTTTTGCCTATATGTACAGGGTGTCCCAAATTGGGCACTTTTAGGGGGTTTAAGGTACTTCTAGGGAAGACAAGGAAAAACTGACCACGCATTGCGAGGCTCAAATTTCAAGAGAAGACTTTTAGTGAAATCCGCATTTTGAAATATCGTCTCGTCTTTGAGCGACGGGGGCTTTTTGAAAAGTCTGCATTTTGGAAGGGGCTCTATAACTTCGTTATTAGTGGAAATTTTGATTTAGAGTAACTTGCAATTTTATAGGCTATGTCGCGAGCAATTCACCCGCTAAATTAAATTTTAACTGTCACTTTAAGTTTTTGAGATATGACATAAAGTTGCATTTCTTCTTATGGAATGGCCTATATTTTAATTAATTTTAGAATTCGTCATTGAATTCTTTTCAAAATGATGTATCATATGTCATAGTTTGATTGGGCGGTTTCGGAGATAATTAAAGTTTTTTATTTTTGTCTAGTGTGCGTTGAATGACGTCATGCGCCATTGACATGAAAGCCTTGCGGTCAAATCCTACTTCAATGCTCCTATAGTTTTGTTGTCTTATACTATGCAAATCAAATTGGCCTTGCGTCTTGGCGTTTTGTCATTGTTTTCAATTGTTTAAACAATTTGACATTACGCTTTGATATGAAATTAAGTTACTATAGTTATATAGTAGCTGGGTTATTATTTTTTCTGTTGATCTATGACGCAATGATTATTGATAATTTTTCATAATATCGAATTTCTATTGAGTCTGTAATTTTTGTTTGTTTTTATAACTAGGCTTTGTTATAAATTATACTTTTTCCGGACCAGGCTTACTATATTTTTGACTGTGTAAAATAATAAATATACTAGAGTGCCTTGACCTGCCTCAGCAGGAAATCATAGCGCACTAGAAATAAGTGAAAAAGCTGAATATCTCCTAAACCGCTCAATCAAACTATGACATATGATAAATCATTTTGAAAAGTATTCAATGACGAATTCGAAAATTAATATAAATATAGGCCATTCCATAAGAAAAAATGCAACTTTATGTCAGATCTCAAAAACTAAAAGTGACAGTTAAAATTTAATTTAGCGAGTGAATTCCTCGTGGCAAAGTCTATAAAATTGTGATTTACTCTAAATCAAAATTTCCACTAATAACGAAGTTATAGACCCCCTTCCAAAATGCAGACTTTTCAAAAAGCCCCCGTAGCTCAAAGACGAGACGATATTTCAAAATGCGGTTTTAACTATAAGTCTTCTCTTGAAATTTGAGCCTCGCAATATGTGGTCAGTTTTTCTCTGTCTCGCCTAGAAGTACCTTAAACCCCCTAAAAGTGCCCAATTTGGGACACCCTGTATATGTGCCACAACGGGTTATTGTATATTAAAGTATATCAGGTTCACCACAATTATTTATGTCATGAATTTTAAACAAAAAAACGACTTGTTTAATCATCCCACCTTTAGAAAAAACTAAATTTAAAATTTTATTTTAAAAAAGTTTTGTTTTTTGATTTTTTTTTTAAATTTAACTTTGTACCTCTTCATTATTATCATGCCTCCTCAACCTATTAGCGTTAATATTAGCATCGTCAGTATTGGTCTCATTTAATTTTTGTTGCTGCTGTTTCGCTCGGCCTTTTTCTATCCTTTTTCTGACGAACACGTCGACCTCTTCCTCACCGTCGAGAAGGTCCTCGCCCTCCACGTCCTCCAAAAAATCTTGTTTGTCCACCATTCCGATCATTTCCGCCGGATTTTCGTACGTAACTTTCACCTATAAAACATAAAATAAATAAAAATAAAAATTAAAAAACAAAAGCTAAAAACCCAACTTTTCAACCAAATGTAAAAAAGTGTCGCCATCTTGCTTTTTAATAATGGCGTTGTTTTTTCTATTTTTTTTTTAATTCAATATGGCGGCCAAGTTTAAAGAGATAAGTTTATTTATCGTCATCTTTTTCTCAGGCTTTTAACCAAAACATTACCTCGTTGATTTCCTGTAGAACTTATATTATTCATAATGCTTGTAGTCACACTACGAGTAGTTTCTTTGTCTAATTTAAAAAGGCATCACTATATGATGTGGTTGTGTGGGTTTCGTGCAGGCAGATCTTGTAGTGATAATGTTTTTTGTCTTAAACAAGTAATTGAGAAAAGGAGCGCCAGAAATATAGAGACTCATGTTACCTTTGTGGACCTACAAAAAGCATATGATACCGTTCCAGTAGAAAAACTATGGACAGTGCTAGAGCAGACTAATATCAATCATACATACATAAAAGCGATAAAAGAACTATACAAAGAGTCAAAATCTAAAATTAAAATTGGAAATCGACTTTCAGAAGAATTCCTGGTAACAAAAGACAGGGATGTTGTATTTCTCCAACTCTTTTTAAAATATATATCGCAGTAGCTCTAAAAACTGGAAACGGAAAGTGCACGGCATGGGAATACAACTTAACGACCGATTTACCATATACACACTACAGTTTGCTGACGACCAAGTAATTGTAGCTAATGATAAAGAGGACATGGAGTATATGATGAGAAAGTTAATTGAAGAATACCAAAAGTGGGGATTAACAGTGAACGTGGACAAGACACAGTACTTATGTATTGGAAACGAATCCAGTGAGTTAGAACTAGACAATGGACAAGTAATATCTCCATGCAATGAGTATGTATACTTGGGTGTCACATTTGATAAGACAGGAACAGACTGTAAAGAACTGGAAAAAAGAATAGTAAAAGCAAAAAAGGTTATTGGATGTCTTAACAGTATTTTATGGAGCAGAGAGATAAAAATGGTGAAAAGCACGCTGTTGTATGGAATAGAGACTTGTCGCGTAACAGAAAAATACAAAACAAAAATGGAAAGTGTCGAAATGGATGCAATAAGAAGATCAATGAGAATATCTAGAACAGATCACATAAGAAATGAGATCATAAAAGAAATAATGGGAATCGAAGGGAGCATAACGGATGACATCACTAAAAGACAACTGATATGGGACGGCCATGTACAACGGATGAACGACGAAAGATTACCAAAGCAGGTCCTAGAATGGCAACCAATAGGGCGCAGAAAAAGAGGGCGTCCTAAACTAGAATGGCAACAGTCAATCCAAAGATTAATGAGGCAAAAAAATCTGACAGAAGATGATTGTCAGGATCGAAGGAGGTGGAGAATAGGCGTCGGACAACGTAGGAAAACGTTCTAAACCGACTAAATAAAAAAAATATCACTATATGATCTAAGTTCTTTTTTTATTGACCGATTTTTATGAATTATACAGAGATTTTGCTTTAATTATTTAAGCTTTTCGGAAGTGGATAATAAACCTAGCTAAACTAACCTGATTATGTTCGGTATCAAATTTGGCTCCAATTTTTTCGTAATTGTGTTCCAACAAACCGCAGGTTCTTAGGTTCTTTTCGCCTCGAACCACTAAGATTCTGGAACCATCAAATCTTGAGCACACCTAAAAATAAATCAATAAAATTACAAAATTCAGTGTTTACAACTCCTTAAAAAAAAAATGAAAATTAATTTTTTTATTATTTGATTTGATTTAAAGATAAGTTTTTGCCTCGGCAAGGATTTTTTTAAATTTGTCCTAAATTCGATGGGATATAGCCAAAATGTGATCCACACTAGTGAGCCTCGATTTACCCGGAACGCAAAAATCTCTAGGGTCGGCTCTGATGCAACTCTACTAACCTTGAGCTTCACAGAAGCCCCTTTGAGCAAATAAGACCCCCAGTACTCCAGGGTATCATCGGGCAAAATCATCGATTTCTTAAGTCGAATGTGTTTCCTCTTGAAACTAAGTTGAGGCGTTCCTTGAAGGTGGAACGCATGGAACGAGGAGTTCATCCTGAGGGATAGACTCTCGCAAAACACCGAGGACACGCCCCCTTTTCCATAAGGATCACATATTTAATTGCGTAATAAAATCAAACTAATATTTATTACTTTTTAGCAAATTACTTTTGTAAAAGAACTTTTTTGGTAGACCTTACTAAACTTTACTAACCTTTAGCTTCACAGAAGCCCCTTTGAGTAAATAAGACCCCCAGTACTCCAGGGTATCATCGGGCAAAATCATCGATTTCTTAAGTCGAATATGTTTCCTCTTGGAACTAAGTTGAGGCGTTCCTTGAAGGTGGAACGAGGAGTTCATCCTGAGGGGTAGACTCTCGCAAAATATTGAGTACATACCTCCTTTTCCATAAGGATCACATATTTTTTTTTAAATAACTTTTTTGGTAGACCTTGTAAAGCAGTTTGGATTTTATTGACGCGTATGATGAAACTTTACTAACCTTGAGCTTCACAGAAGCCCCTTTGAGCAAATAAAACCCCCAGTATTCCAGGGTATCATCGGGCAAAATCATTGATTTCTTAAGTTGAATGTGTTTCCTCTTGGAACTAAGTTGAGGCGTTCCTTGAAGGTGGAACGCATGGAACGAGGAGTTCATCCTGAGTGATAGACTCTCGCAAAACACCGAGAATACGCCCCCTTTTCCATAAGGATCACATATTTAATTGCGTAATAAAATCAAACTAATATTTATTACTTTTTAGCAAATTACTTTTGTAAAAGAACTTTTTTAGTAGACCTTACTAAACTTTACTAACCTTTAGCTTCACAGAAGCCCCTTTGAGCAAATAAAACCCCCAGTACTCCAGGGTATCATCGGGCAAAATCATCGATTTCTTAAGTGGAATATGTTTCCTCTTGGAACTAAGTTGAGGCGTTCCTTGTAGGTGGAACGCATGGAACGAGGAGTTCATCCTGAGGGGTAGACTCTCGCAAAATATTGAGTAATACCTCCTTTTTCATAAGGATCACATATTTTTTTTTTAATAACTTTTTTGGTAGACCTTGTAAAATTGTTTGGATTTTATTAACGCGTATGATGAAACTTTACTAACCTTGAGCTTTACAGAAGCCCCCTTGAGCAAATAAAACCCCCAGTACTCCAGGGTATCATCGGGCAAAATCATCGATTTCTTAAGTCGAATATGTTTCCTCTTGGAACTAAGTTGAGGGGTTCCTTGGAGATGAAACGCATGGAACGAGGAGTTCATCCTGAGGGATAAGCTCTCGCAAAACACCGAGGACACGCCTTCTTCCATAACGACAACATCGCTTTCTGCCACAGGGTACGTGACGTCAGCAAACACGCTGTGCTTCAAGTAGAGGGGGGTGATGATCAGGAGGGAGGGGATGACTGTTGTCATGAGACAAAAGACGAACACTCGTTTGGCCCCATGCATCTGACCGATCTCTAAAACAATAAATAAAGGTTTTATTAAAAACGCAATAAATAAATTTGACATCAACTCTCGGGGTTACCCTACAAAAGGTCCGGTAGTTCTGAATTTTGGATATGTTGTTAAGCTCAGGAGGATAGTTAAAAATCTGAGTTTTCGTCACCCCCACCCCTGTGCTCCCTCCGCCATCTTGAAAAAACCATCAAAAATTGGCACTTTTTTTAGTTTTTTGCCTTTAATTTCCTTCTAGTACACTAAATCGCAAAAAAAGTTATATGAAATTTTTTAAAGGATATAATTGTCTACAATTGGGTGGTACTATGGTTGTTCTGCGAGCAGCAGTCACGGAGTTATACACCGTTGAAAAGAGAATTTTACTGCCAATAAAGTGCATCAAAGCATTTTTTTAAATTAGGCTTAGTTTTTGAAAAAATTAGATAAAACTTGTAACAAAAATATTTTAATTTGTGATTTTTTAAAATTGGTTAAGTTTCCGGGCGCCTCTGAATTTATAACCATGAAACCAATCCGACTTTTTTGTACAGCATTTTAAAGGAAATTTTATTTGCTACAATAATGTATAACACATTTTGTTCTATAAACCTTGGTTTTAAAAAAAATCGAATAAATCATGGAAAAAACATGGATATTTTTTGACTTTTTTAAATTACTTCAATTAACGGACGCCGCTGAAGAGTTTATAAATAGTTGACCTCCATCGAGTTGTACCTTTTTCAAAAAGAAATTTCATTGTCTACAATAAAGTATATTACACATTTTTCTCTTAGAAGCGTATTTTTTGAGAAGATTTGAGAAAACCTAAATATGTTAAATTTTGGAGGGTCTGGGGGGGTTTTTGAAGAGGTGGTTAGTTTAAGGAGGTGTTTGACCCCTAAGCTCTCTTACCTTTTTGTACGTCACTAAATTTACACAAAAAAATTAAAATAAATAAAAAACGTGCCGTTTAAAGCACTAAATTTTAAAAAATTATTATTTTCTAACTTACTTAAGTTAAAAGTTACTCCCACTCCATTACAATATTTAAAAATACATTTAAAGAATGGATTTTGTAGCTGATAAAATTCTCTACAAGATATGTTCTTAGAACTTTTACCCTAGAACAAAGTATTTCGGAGCTTATGCCGTCTAAAGTAGAAAAAATCTGAAAATTTGCCCAAGCACGTGATTTTAGTCATTTTTGGAAATTACCTAGCTCCGTTACTACTGCTTGCAGAACAACCATAGTACCACTCAATTGTAGATAATTATATCCTCTAAAAAATTTTATATAACTCTTTTTGCGATTTAGTGTACTGGAACGAAGTTACAGGCAAAAAACTACAAAAAGTGCCAATTTTTGATGGTTTTTTCAAGATGGCGGAGGAAGCACAGAGGTGGGGGTGACGAAAACTCAGATTTTTAACTACCCTTTCGACCTAAATAACATATCCAAAATTCAGAACTACCAGACCTTTTGTAGGGTAAAACTCCTCTATTCATTGTACTAATATTAAATTTGAAAATTTAAAAGCAAATATCTCAAAAACTAATCTATGGATATTCGAAATTTTTACACGGTTGTAAAGATATTCAAGAGAGCTTCAAAACAAGGTATAAAAAAATTGGGCGTTTCAGCTAAATATAGCTGTTTACAAAAATTCAGCCTGTTACTCATTACTTAAAAAAATATACCGGTGTACTTTGGACTATTTCAGACCAGACAATCGTATATTTTTCTATAAATAAATTATGGTAATTTAAAAAATTGTTGTTTTCAAAAAATTTATCTTTAAAAAATTAAATTGTAATTTTTGTCCTCGCACAAATGTTTTAAATAAATAATATATCTTTCTACGTATACTTACAAAATTCTATATTTTCATAACTAAAAAAATAAAACAAAGAATTCAGTTTTTAGTGTCACTGTCATAGAATCAAACACCTTTTTAGTATAAACGTGAAAAACATGCTTAATTTTATTATTACTAAATTACTAATCATTTTTCATTATCACAAAGATTATCATCCGGCGCACCGCACTGTATGATCTCAATTTCTATTTAAAATACGTCTATTTCTAGAATTGCAAGTTTTGAAAATTTTATAATTATGATTTTTTTGATTCACAGATAAGAAACAAAAATTTTAGTGTGGGTATTATATTTTTAAAAAAATGTTTATTTATTTTATCTTTGTTTATTTATCTATGGATGGATGTCATTTAAAAATAAATCACACAGATATTTTTTTTAGTTATTTTTAAAATTAGTTAATAAAAAAGTAAAAAGAAATTTTAAAAATTTACACATATGATATTCAAAAATCTTTCTGTTACTGTATCATGCTGAATTCAAAAATAAATTAATACACGTGATCACACCGATGATTATTTTGTGTTATTTTAGAATTAAAACAAAAACAAAACTGTTAAATACAACAAAATGCTATGGAAGTCAAGGTTTCAAAAATTTTCCTTCGCCACATTTCGATATTAGGGAGTTTTCGGAACGGTTATTTGACACTTCGTTGTGGTAGTGGTAAACGCTGCGTCTTGGCACTAGCGAAATGTCATTCCTTAGTGGCAGGGGCGCTAGTGCATAAGGGTTGCAGAGCTGCAGAACCCCCAAAATTTTCACAATATTTGACTATTTTTCAGCCGCTGCTATTTTTCTAATATAATTACTTTATTTCTAAAATTATTGGAATAGCAGTATATTTTCGGTCCCATGTTGCCCAACAAACATTTAAAGTTGTAACGACGAAACCCCAACTAGAAAGAATTTCTTAAAAGTAACCGCAACGTACTCCCGCTACGTCTCAGTATACCATACAGCGACGTTATAATTCCCTAAGTGGGGAACCAATTTCTGGTTATAACTACTTGGCCAAGTGTTTAAAGTCACTGTAGTAACAACTACACTACTACGTCGTAGCCAGGTATCTACCACGTCGTAGAGGTTGTTTTTTTTCCGTGATAAAAGTTGCGATGTAGTTGCAAATAATATAATCGTTTGCTTTTGGTAGAATTGTTACACAATATGATGGACAACAGTAAATAGACTCGCTTAGTTTTTTGTTTGGTTATGGTTATAATATGTACTATGTTATCCAAAACTGTGAGAATTTACGAGCAGAGGATCAAAATTCGAGTGCGACGCAAAGTTTTTTGTATAACATGCATTATATATATTGCAAAAAACCGGTGCGCCCGTAAAATTGAGCCGTTTTCTGGTAGCTGATGGAATTTTTGTGTTGTGATTTTGGAGGTTATGTTTTCATAATCGACATTTAACTCCAACAAATGGTGCTTAAGAAGAGCATTTTTGGTAAGCTTCAACTAATTTGTTTCTAAAATAGTATAGATCTTTAATATGAGCTCATAAAACGACAACAAAAATATTAAATTTTCTTTCTTAAATAAAACCATGGCGTCCCAAACTATATTCCCTGATAGTCGAAAGGGTTACTTGAAAGTGAGCCTAAGTTGCGGCAACGTGTCACTTACGACTTTTATGTCGGCATTCCTTTTTAGTTCTAGATAACACACTCGAATTTCTACTCCTTCGTTGCAGAAAAGTATTATTAACTAGCTTTCGCCACTAGAAAACGTCTACAGAGTGATAGGAACCACAGTATAACTACTACCCTCAAGTTATTGGGGTGTCGCCACTTGTCATTTGCCGTTTCTGTCAACAACAACACCACTGCTTATAGGTTATGTGCGAGCGTGAATTTGTGGTAGGTTTTAAAACAAAAACAAGATAAATTAAATTCCATTAGAACAATAAATGAAGTGCCAATAAAAAGAGTTTTTTAAAATGTAACACAGCACAAATTTAAGTTTATTCACTTCAAACCAAGCTTTAACAACAGCACAAATTTGAAGAAAATCATAAAGAATTATTGACCCAAGCTCAACACATAAAATGAATCACAGTGAGACATGACACGTCAGCACAAGAGGCACAGATAAACGAATTCGGTTTAGTCCGCACAAGAGGGTTACGATGGCGATAGGGTGGTGCCACAGCACAAACCACGAACGACCGTAAAGACAGTACAAGAATAGAACAGCAACAAGTAGCGTAAAAGATTAAGGATGGAGATTAAGCATGGACCAGGGAATTCTTAAAATCCGGGTGCGGTACTCGATACTTTGGATCAATATTTTGCATTTTGATTGTTTTGCAAAATGGTCAAGCAATGAGCTCGAAAAAATGAACTGCTCAAGGTAGTTAAAAAAATATTTGCAAAACTATTCCTAATATTCCCATATTATAAAAGGAGCCACAAAAAGTAGGGTTAAGAATGTGTGCGACAAAGATGCGACTTCAAAAAGTCTACGTTTTCAAAGTAGAAACAGGAAGGAGAGATTACTTTAAAAGATCGACATTAAAAAAAAGTCAAAGTAGTTGCGGCTTTAAAGTTGATCCACAAAGTTATTTTGTCTACATTGTTACATCAGATGTTACTATGATGACACAAACTTTTGTGGTAAAAATTAAAGTTATAATGTAGTTGTCGGATACACTTGTTTGGGACTCCAATGAAGCTTAACTTTCTAGTGGTAATTAAGTAGGATATAAAAGTCAGGGCGACTACGAAATAACGACTAAAAAGAAAGTAAAACTTTAGCAACGTCCTATTGTGGTAGAGAAGACTATCAGAATCGACTATCAAGAAACAATCCTAAGAAGTAGTTTAGAGGGTCGTTTTTACGAAACATCTACTATTTCCTGATACTAAATAGTAGTTAGATTTAAAAAGTAACAAATTTTGGTTGGGATCACCACATTTCTACTATAAGAAAGTAGCAAAGCCTTTAGAACATGTAGCCGCTACTATAAATGTTAGTTGGGTGGTATAGTAGGCCTTCACATCCGCGCGCCGTCGCCGAAGGCCACATTTCACAGTCGGTCAAATGAAGTTATTGGCATTGTTGCGCTGCTAAATTGCAACACAACGTAGCTGGGTGGCTAACGAGATCTGTGCTCGTCTAGGAACCCCTTCCTTCGCCCCGCACCGCACTTGCTCATGGGTTTAGATAGCGAAATCTAGGCAAAAATAGAGCTGCAAAACTTGCAGTTCCAGTACAATTCCGGGCGGGCGGGTGGGCTCAGCGTTGCGTGTTTGCGGGCGCATTTATTTAGAAGACGAAACGCACGCACAATGAATGTGGTGGATAATTTAATTAATGTAAAAAAATTCACTCTCTTTACTTCGGAAAAACTAAAACGGAAAGAAGAAAGACGACCATTGCCCGATATTTTAATAGTAAAGTTTGGTTCAAGCCGGGGAAAATCGTATAAAAGGATTTTTACAAGAGAAATTTTTTACTTTTTATAATAGACACGTGATCTGGAGACTGTAAAAAAATAGCATTTTTTACACCCTATCGGCAGAACTCACAAACTTTACTGTCACGAGCCGCCACTGCTTAGTGGTAATCATGGGCGCACCAAAAAGGGAGGGGACTCGGGGCCCGGGCTCCTCTAAACCTACATATTTCATAAATAAAAAAATTAAATAGTATAAAATAAGGCATCATGAGGTCTCGGGCCCCCACAAGGCTCTCGTCCCCCAAGACGTATTTCTGGGTGCGCCACTGGTGGTAATTAAGCACTACCACTGCCGTAAGGTACGAAGCCCTTTCATTATGGTAGTGGTAATTTTTTAAAATATATTTTATAAATTTTTTGTGCGGCTTTTATTAAAAATTAAAAAATATCACCACTATTGCTAAAAACAAAGGTTAGGTTTAAATGTTTTGATTTTTTCAAGTGATAGTTTTAAACGTGTTCAAAAATCTTGAGAATAAGGTGTTTTTGGTTAACACATTAAAACGTCAATTTTGTTATGGTTGTGGTAAACTTAGTGGTTAATGGGGACATTTGATAAGATTTTTTTATAAAACTGGTAGATATGAATTGTTTGGCAACAGTGTGCAGCAACTAACCAAAAGTTATAAATGTTCTGTGTAGTTGTTAACCACTACCATAACAGCTGTTAAATTCGTCAAAATTTTGATAGTTTCAAAAACTCTCTATTATTATTAATATGTAGACTTACCTATAGATATAAAATAGACAGATATTAATAACAATATTTTTTGAATTATTTTTAAAATTTCGTTAATATCTATTGATATTAATGTAGCTATCGCATTCCTTAACAAGAAAAACTTTTTTTTTATCAATTTTTAGTTCACTGAAATAATATTTAATTAAATATTTAAACATTTATTAGACATTATTAGTGTGCCATCAATTTGTTGATTTACCTATTTTCACCTTTTTTGAAAATACTGGGAAAATACGCGTGACATTTTTTATTTTTACAAACTTTATTTAGATATAATAATAGGGATTTTTAGCACGCACTCCATTACCTAACTTTATCCTTTATCAATGCGACGTTAAACGACAGGTATCACGTTATATATAGAAGTCCAATTTTTACCTTTTGCACACACAATTTTTATTTGCGTTATTTTTTTTATCCTTTATTTTTTTGTCAAATGCCTGTTTTGTGTTCTGAATACCAGTGAAAAACCGCCAAGAAAATTTAGGATTTGGTCTGTGTTTTTTTCTTTTTTATTTACAAACTTCACAGAAAATTCATGACTTTTAGTTAGTTGGTGAACAGTATTGCCAAGCAATCCATATCTAACAGTTTTAAAAAAAAATTGATAAAAATTTTTTTTTAAGTCACAAGCTTTTATAAAATGCACTAAAAATTAAAAAATAATTTTCTAACATTCTAATATTATCATAATAATAAAAGCGATGGCCGACTGATGGAAATTTTGACGATGTTAGCACGATAAGATATCCGTATCAATTAAATATCACTATTTGCAAGAATCAATCTAGCAGAAAAATGCAGAGGTACCAAACCCACCCAACCCGACCTAAGATACCCCAGCATTTCTTTGACGTAGGTATGGCATAACATTGCGGCACATCAAACATATCTTTGATGACCTGCTATGTTGAATATTCTTTAAGTGTTTAGATCACAACTTTAGATTAACTTATGCTTTGATTGCGGCCATCGCAATATTAGAATATTTTTTAATTTTTAGTGCATTTTATAAAAGCTTGTGACGTAAAAATTTTTTTTTACCAATTTATTTTCTACTTTTTGGTCTCAGCTATCTACTCTATTAAATGAAAATATTTGTTCAATAACAGAACAGAAGAGTTTATTCTAGATTATAATGAAATCGCTGATCGTGAGTTGTTTGGAAACTCATTTTTCTATTGGGGGTAGGAAAGGGTGGGGGTAGAGGTAGAAATATATTTTTTGTTTGGGCTGTATTGCCATCGGACCTTTATGCATATACCAAATTTTATAAAGTCATTTGAAGTGAAGTGTGTCAAAAACGCATTTTTTATGGAAGGGGGTGGGGGGTAGGGGTAGGAGGACATTTTTTCATTATTGTTGTAATGTCATCGGACCACTATATGTATACCAAATTTCATCCAAATCGGATAATGGGAAGTGTGTCAAAAATGCATTTTTCTATAGATGGGGGTCAATGTTGTATTGTCATCGGACCACTATATGTATACCAAATTTCATCCAAATCAGATAATGGGAAGATTGTTAAAAACGCATTTTCTATGGAAGGGGGTGGGGGTAGGGGTGGGAGGATATTTTTTTTTAAATGTTATATTGTCATCGGACCACTATGTGAATACCAAATTTCATCCAAATCGGATAATCGGAAGTGTGTCAAAAACTCATTTTCCTATGAAAGGGGGTAGGGGTAGGGGTGGGAGGATATTTCTTTCTTAATATTCTATTGTCATCGGATCACTATATGTATACCAAATTTCATTCAAATCGGATAACGGGATGTGTATCAAAAACAAACTTTTCTATGGAAGGGGGTGGGGGTAGGGGTGGGAGGATATTTTTTTTTTATTGTTGTATTATCATCGGACCACTATGTGTATACCAAATTTTATCCAAATCGGATAATGGGAAGGTTGTCAAAAACGCATTTTCTATGGAAGGGGGTGGGGGTAGGGGTGGGAGGATTATTTTTTTCTTAATGTTTTATTGTCATGGGACCACTATGTGTGTACCAAATTTCATCCAAATCGGATAATGGGAAGTGTGTCAAAAACGCTTCACAAGATTTGATAGTTAGTTAGATAGTTAGACAGAACATCTGAAGTTAAATAAAAGCTTGTAAAAATAATTTTTAATAATTGGCATAAAATTAAATCTGCTGATTGGTAGCTCTTGAAATAATTGTCTGGTGTCAAAAATATTTTAAAACATTACATTTTGCCAAACAATACAGAGCCACCAGTTTTTATAAAAAAATAAGTTTCAATTATTGGCAAAAAATTAAATCTGCTGATTACCATCTTAAAATAATTGTCTGGTATCAAAAATATTTTAATTTTAGATTACATTTTACCTTAACGTTATATGCGCGGCAAGACTGTCTCAAAATAAGGGAACTTAAGTCTGCGTTATTTGGTCATACGTAAGGTAAAACATTATCTTTTATTAAGGGATAAAATTCAAACCAGGTAAATGCGCATGCCTCAAATAAAGGATAATGTGAATAATAAACATGCAAAAGATACCTAGTATCGCTTAAATTAATTTATTTATTTATTTCGAAGAAGGATTATCAAAAATATAACTTAAGGAGAGTTTACACATGCATGGATTTGCTGGCGCCAATAAAAACTGGCGCGCCAGTAAGTTAAATTTGCAAGTGTACATTGGCGTAGCTAGCCTTGCTTTTCAGGGGGGGCCGTGGCCCCGGTCTATCTTGAACAAAAAGCAAACATAGGTTTTAAAGAGTCGTGCAAAGTGTGCAATGAATAAAAAAAAATACGCGCATTAAATGTTCTAATATTTTAATATAACAAATTTAATAATACATTTACCAACTTATTTATATGTATACACAGGAAGTATGTAATTCAGCAATTCTACAAAGAAAGTTTTCTACGTCGCTGACTGAAAGCGTCTATCACACTGTCTAAGTCGACCTCAACATCTTTTTCTATGAATAACAATGACAAACCTGAGTGTCTCTCTTGAGTCATAGTTGTTCTAAGCCTATTAAAAACTCTCCTCATGGCAGAGAAAGACCTCTCGCAAGTTGCACTTGAAATTGGAAGAATACTCGCAACTTTAAAAAGTTGGTAGGGTTTGGATAGGTGTTTTCTGCTATATGTTGTTTGATAGAATCATGACCACTTTGATTTAACCGAAAAATACAATTCTTTAAAACGGTCATTCCTGCTCTTAGAGCAGAAGTATTAATATTAAAAATTTCCCGGTATTACTCGACGAATTTATTCCATTTAACGACGTGGGAAAACTTAATATGAAAATGGTTATGAAATTGTCACCAAAATCGGAAAATTTCCATAAGACACTAAACGCTAACCTCAAAAAAACTAAAAAGATTATTATATTTATTTTAGAAAAACAGTTTAAAAAGGTCTTTTATAACCTTACGACATCTACAACCCGATTTCGGAAACAGAGGGGCAAAGGTCGCTGTCTTTATTAAATGCGAAATTTAACTTACACTTCTATAATATTTTACAAGATGTCGCCAATATGTATGAAATATTCAATATGCATAATTATGTTTAAATTTAAAAAATGTTTTCGGGAAATTGCATAAGTGCAGAAAAGTTACCGATAATTTAAAGAGAAAAAGCCTAATTCCGCAAGACAAGGGCTTTTTCCTGAAATGTAAACATTCTGAATAATTTTAAATTTTAATGCACCTATTTTATTTGAATATTTCCCGAATAATAATAAAAAAGTATGTATTTTCAGCGTCATGTTCTTTTACTAGTAGCCGGTAGGGGAGGCCTAAAATATCTTAGGGGGGGCCTGAGGGACTTCAGGGGGGGCCAGGCCCCCCCTGGCCCCCCCCTAGCTACGCCAATGCAAGTGTAAACACCGACTTGCACACAAGTTATTCTTTTGCATGCATGTATCAAAAAAGTCTGCAGCTGACTGAATTTGCTGGTGCCAGTGGTGACGCATGCGCGCAGAAAAGGAAAATTTTCATGTGTAAACAAGTGCTTGCACGTCGGCTCGCCAGTTTTAAGTTCATTATTTTACATTATTTTTTATTTTCATTGTGTTTGAGCTTAGAAATTTTGTTTATTTTTGTTTTTATAGCTTAATATGGCTAAAAAAAGTGGTCAGCAGAACTGACCATACAGTTTCTTGAAGGCTATGAATATTTTCCTTGTTTATGGGATGTACACAGTAGTTCGTATAAAAACAAAGATAGTCGAGATAATGCTTCCCAAAAAATTAGTAAAATAATGACTATTGAAGGCTTTGAAGTTGCAGAAGTAAAAGCAAAAATATGATCCATAAGAAACACATATGCTTTGGAATTGACAAAAATTTTAAAAAGCCAACGTTCCGGAGCCGGTGCAAATGAAGTATACACCCCAAAAGTACCATGGTTTAAAGTAGCAGACCGAATTTTAAAGAATGTTGTTTAAATAAGAGAAACTCTAGAAGAATATCAAAATGTTGCTTTATCTTCTGCTGCAAGTTCTCCTAAAAGTTTTTTGGAAGCACCCAAAGTAGATCGACTAGCAATCCATGCTTTAACCCATGCAGATACGGCCTTTTCGTTGTTCCTTTTCCTGAATCTCTTTTTCAATAAAAGTTTAGCGACTATTTTGCAGGCTTCCGAGAGTTCAGCCGACATATCGCGTATCGTGTACACTTTAAAAATGAAACTGGCGTGCCAGTCTTTTTAATTTTCGCACAATAGTGTAAACCTTTACTGGCGTGCCAATAGAACTGGCGCGAACACTGGCGCCACTAAATTCATGCATGTGTAAACCCACTATTAAAGTAAGAAAAAATACTCTTCGAACCGAACCGAAGCGACACATATAAATTTTGTTTTAAAAAATTATTATATATTTTGAAGTAAATGAGTTTATTTATTTTCTGAAAAAGTTTGTAGTGAACGTAGTGAATAATAATTTTTTTTCTGAGAAACGCACGTTTTTTTTGTTTTCCAAAAAAAAATTACTTGTATATATCACCAAATTTTTTTTAAAATTTTATTTAAACTTCTCGTTTATTTTTAAAAGAAAACTACCTTTTAACTTTAATACATCACGCAAAAAAGATCTGATTAACACGAACTACTAAGCAGCAAGTAAAATCAAATAATCCAAATAGTTGCAGGATACCTAGCAGTAGAGTTATTATCATAAGCGACCACGCTTCAGTTACGACATACATAAACATAAACAAAAACTTTTTCGTTATTACAAACGTTCATTGAATAACTCTATTCAAAAAAACAGTAGATATACCGGGTGGGCCAAAATTTATGAACCGCTTGGTAGAGAATTAATCAGAGCTTTTACTAAATATATTTTTTGTCCGTCATCTCAAAAACCAAGATGGCGGACGAAATTAAAATGTACCCTTCAAAGATGCTCGTTTATTCTTGTGTTGTTAACAGGTTTTAATTATTTTTTTAAATTAGTAAAAAAGCTGCATTTTCGCCACGCACAATAAGGTACAAATCAGCAAAATCGGGTAAGTGGTTCTAAAAAAAATATTTTTGTTTCAAGCATTGTTTTGCATATTATACGATCATAACAAAAACATTTCATGTAAAAAAAAGCCAAGTACGCGAAAATGGCATTCCGTAAAAAGAATTGAGATAAAAGTAAAGCCAAGTTTTCCAATACAAATTTCAAAATCAAAGGTCCTTACTAGTTTGGAAATGTTTTTTTAAACTTTGCTATTACAGCCAAACTTCTTTATGTTCAATTTAGCACTGTGCCTAAGAGTCATTTACAGCTGTAATAGCCAAGTTTAGAAAAATATTTCCAAACTAGTAAGAACCTTTGATGTTGAAATTTGTATTGGAGAAGTTGGCTTTACTTTTATCTCAATTCTTTTTACTGAATGCCATTTTCGCGTACTTGGCTTTTTTTTACATGAAATGTTTTTGTTATGATTTCACTTCTTTTTTAAAGGAATTGGATAATACTTAATTTTTAAAGTAGTAAAATATGCGGAATATTGTTCAAAACTTTTGCAATGCCTTACTTAAATTTTTCAGGTTTTTTCCTATCAGTCTTCCAAAGCTTAGCTCTCTAGCGTTTCTGAAAGTGCACAATGTTACTTTTACATAACTTTACATGTATAGGGTAGGGAAATAAATTAAAATTGTCGTGTTTTTAAATTTTGTCCTATGTTTTATCATAGTTCCTATCAGTCTTCCAATGCTCAGCTCTCTAGCGTTTTTGGAAGTGGGTAATGTTACTTTTACATAAGTTTACATTTATAGGGGAGGAGAGTAAATTAAATTTTTTGGGTTTTTTTGATTTTTTCCTATAGTTTTATCATAGTTCCTATCGGTGTGCCAAAGCTCAACTCTCTAGCATTTCTGGAAGTGGGCGATGCTACTTTTACATAACTTTAACTGTATAGGGGAGGGGAGTAAATTAAAATTTTGGGGTTTTTTGATTTTTTCCAGGGGTTTGGTCATAATTTCTATCAGTCTGCCAAATTTCAGCTTTGTAGCATGTCTGGAAGTACAGTAGAATATTGATGATCTATACATGAGTGAGTCAGTGAGTGAGTGGCAATTTCGACGTTTTTTGAAATTTCGTAACTACTTTACTACTTTATGGAATTCCATGAAACTTGGAGGGGTTGTTAACTCCATGGAGATCTACCACTGTTCAAAGAGATTCGTAGCTCATTCCGAAGTAGAGTTTTAAGTAGGTCAAATATCGGCTGAAATGTTTCCAGAAAAGATGGTTATGGCGAGGCACTGCCGTGCCCTCAGATGTACACTTCAAAGATGCTCGTTTATTCTTGTGTTGTAAACAGGTTCTAATTATTTTTTTAAATTAGTAAAAAAGCTGCATTCTCGCCACGCCCAATAAGGTATGAATCAGCAAAATCGGTTCAGTAGTTCTAAAAAAAATATTTTTATTTCAACCATTGATTTGACATTAGTTAGAATTGATTGCTTTTTAGATCATGATCAAAGTTTATCGCCTTAAAATTTAAGATGGCGGACAAAATTATACCTGATTCTTCAAAATGGCGTGTTTATTCTTATTTTCCAAAAATGTTCAGTTTTTTTTTAATTTATGGAAAAGCACTACTTCACTCCCACACAATGAGGTATAAACTAATAAAATCGGTGTAGTGGTTCTAAACAAATCTATTTTTGTTACAACCATTGTTTTACAGATTTCACGATTGCATTGCCAATCTTGTCTGCATTCATTTCTTTAAATATTCGTTATTATTAATTTTAAGATGACGATAAATTTTGATTATGATCTTTAAAAAGCTATCAATTCTCACCAGGATGTTTTTATTTTATTAAAATCGGTTCCGAAGTAATGAATTTTAAGGAAATGAATGCAGACATGATTGGCAAGGCAATCGTATAGATAATATTCAAAAGAATGGTTGGAACAAAAATATTTTTTTAAGAACTACCGAACCGATTTTGTTGATTCGTACCCTGTTGTGAGTGGAAAGTATGCAGATTTTTTACCAATTCAAAAACCTAATTAAAACATATTCACAACACAAGAATAAACGACCATTTTTGAAGGGTACAATTTAATTTCGTCCGCCATCTTGGATTTTTAAATGGTAGACAAAAAATATATTTAGTCAAAACTCTAATTAATTATTATCTGTCAAGTGCAGTTTCTCCGAGTTTCTCCCATTAAAATCGATGGTACAGTTCAAAAGTTATAATAAAAAAAAAATTGTCCGTTTTTTTAAGCTCACCAGGTACGTACAACTTAATTGTTCCTGCCAGTAGGTATGTACAGGGTGTTTTCGTATTTTACTTGGTGCACCAAATCTATAGAGACTTTAAATAGGTATAAAAATAATTCAAAATATGGTAATTCCAAAAGTTTTATGTTTTTTGATGAATCTTAAAAATTTCTAGTTAAAAATGATGTTCCTTATTTTTTTTTTAAACATCAAAATTTTGTATTTAGGAAACATATTTTAATATATTATATTCAAATAAGTACTTTCTATTTTCTAGAAGCAGTAAAATAATTTTTTTAAGAACAATAAAAAACTTATAGATGCGATCAAACCAATTGAATGTTTTTGGATCAAACATTTTTTTGTAAATTTTAATAACTACCATATTAACAGAACAGATATATTCAAAATTAGCCCTGTTATTTAAAAACCAATTCTAAAAAAAAACACATTTTATCATTTTCATATTCCTTAATCTTTATCAAAAAATTTGGTAGGTATTATAGGTTCCTTGTTTTTCTCTAATTAATGATAATTTGTTTAAAAACCGATGTGAGCACCCAGCCGAGCATCGTGAAATAATTTTGTTCCGCTAGGAAGTTTCAAAAGTAAGTATGTACTTATGTTTAACATAACCTCTTCATAAATAAACATTTAAGAAATCCAGTCACGAATAGGCACTCGTACTTGTAAATCTCTGCCATTTTATTTTAGTTTGTGTTTAGAAACAAGGTTTTTAAAGGTAAATGAAAACGAATGAAAAAATAGGTGAAACAAAAAAAAATGTTAACTGGACTTTTGGCATTGATGTTCAGCCAATGAGCTGCTTTAGGGATTTTAGCCTTGTGTTTCCTAACGTCCCGAGCTGACACTAAATAGTAGTACCCTCCTCTGACCCGATGTAACTGAGTGACGTAAGATCTTAATTGTCATTTGATGATAAACCTATTTTTCATTCAACGAGTAAAACGATAGCAAACCAAGGAAATTAAATCCATGGCGGGACGAAAACGTCCACCGGACTATAAGGAAGAAAGACATTTCGTCACAGTTCAACCAGATCATGCTATCACAGGCTCCACAACTTTGGTTCGGAACCGAAAACAATGAGTTAACAAAGTATAAAAGGCAACTTTATAGGGGTATAGTCGCAGCCAACGATAAAGACCGGCCATGGCGCGTTATAAGCAAGTCGGCGGTCACGTGATGTTAGGAGTCCCAGGATTCTTATTGTATTGCTTAATATATTATATGTTTTTACACAATTGAAATAAATTAACAAAAAATTTTTGTTCTTTTATAGGCAAAAATTGAAAAAAATATTTTGCTGATATATGTGTTTATTATGGATAAAAGAACTGAATCTATAAAATAAAAAATTATACAAAATTTGCACTCTAATATCTTCAGGTACATATATTAGGTACATAATATCGTTAGTAACTTCAAATCTATACAAGTCTTTCAAAATTGGACATATCAAACCTAAGCTTTTAGTTTTTTAATTTTTCTTTGACTGTCATCATCTTTGAGTTCTTATTCAAAGATTTATTAGCAGACACTAAATCATTGTGCTTTTTAATAAAATTATTTAAAAAAACTTTACATGCCCTTAAACTAATTTTTTCAAGCTTTGACAATAGTTGTTCTCCACAAAAACACTCGCTAGAGTTATCTGAAGCAAAATTTTCAATATAAAACATTTCACAATAATTTATTAAAAAGAAACAAGTGATTTTGCGAATAAGTGAGATGGTTTTCCTATTCAATGAACTGAATGTAGTGGTCGTCGATAATTTTTTGAAAAATTATCCAGCACAAAGTTTAATATCTATTTCAATAAAGTGTAAGTTAACTACCAACTCATGTTCTTTTAAAAGCTGTATCTTACTTTTTAAATATTTCACACTACCAGAGAGATTACTATCTGTTAACAATATTTTACAAATCAGTTTTTTAATATTGCGAGGGTGCGGATGACATATTACCTTAGAATTGTAAATTGACGTGTATGCACTGGATAACTGGATAAACAAAGATGAAGCCAACAACAAAGTGTATCCACCATATCTTCGATTCACAGGTTACCTTTTCAAGAGACCTAATTGTTCAATAAGAAATGACAACTGAACACATTTTTCCTTCTCACTATCGAAAATGTCACTAAGGATGTCTATTACTTGATCAATCTTATCCAAGATCTTATCTTTTACCACTTCTTTCCCGTTTGCAACATATTAGGTTTCAGTTTTATAGTTGGACCGACAAGGAACAACACTAATTACACGTTCGCGTCACTGTTTATCTTATAGGTATTTTCTTTATAATTTACTCATTAGCCATTAATTATTTTAGCGCAGCCCACTACAATCTTTTTCGTGGGCTGCGTTATTTTAATAACTTTGATAAAATTCACATAAAATTCGTGCCCGAATTAAAAAAAAATCGACGCAAACAAACATACCAAAACTGAACACACACATGTTTTATAATGACAGCGGGCCGTAAGGCGTTTTTTTGTGGGACTCCTATGGTCACGTGATATTCCCGCGCCCGGGCCGATCTTCCTCGTGGGCTGCGAGTCAACGACAGACACCGGTGTCCAAGAGAATATTTTCTTGATATACCTAGCACAAAAAATGTCTTGCCTCTTTTTTTTAATGTAAAACAGATATTGTTTTATTATAAATTGGAACTGAATAATCTAAGGCACCGTTTCCTCTGGAAGCAAAATATTACTTATATGAAGATAGTTTGCTTTGTTACAAAACAATTAAAGAAGAAAAATAAAGTTTCATTTCAAGATCAACGCTGCGCTGAACTAAAAAATATTTTAATTCAAAACAAATTGTTTTAAGGTAAAACAATCTATTTAAGAAAAGAACATGTTTTCATTGTAGACAAAAAATTTTACCGTGTAGGGCGATAACTCAAAAACTGATAAAATAAATAAATAAAATACAAGTCCGAAATCTTGTTTCAACTTACTGTTAATTCTGGATACAGAACTGTACTTTCTTGGCTTGTAATAAGCCAGTCTGACAATTGGCACAACGTCATTGTTTTGTGGCACATAGGTCACCATTTTGGGAACTGTCAGAAAACACTTAATTTATAAAACAGAAAAAATTTGACAAAAAAGTTTATTTAAATTGTAAAAACAAATAAAATTTCCACAAGAATTTGTATCTATCATACTTAAACAAGATATCATAAAAACAGTTTTATAATCACTTTAATATTTTTGACACTAAACTAGTATAAATACACAAAATTCAAAAATTTTAAAATAGTAAAGAAAACGAAAATTTTTCTTTTCACATGAAAAACAGTTGTTTTTGAACCCCTTGTAGTTGGTATGATTAGTTTGTATTAAAGAACAATTAAAAACTAACTACATAACAAAAACAGAACCAAGTTGGAAATTTTGTCCAGTGGCGTACCAATTTATTCTTTTAATTTGGGGGGGGGGGCGTTAAGATGATTTTTTTTTTAAATATAATTTTTTTTTTTCCTATTATTCCTTATTGGTGTTACCTGTTAGGAAATACAAATAAATACTCTGCCAATCTATGGGCACCTAAGCTCACACTAGGTACTATAATTATAGTGTACGTGTGAGTTAATATATAACTAAAAACTGAAATATATTTTATTGAACTCCAGACTCAATTACCTTTCGTTTGATACCACACAAGCCATGTTTTGACTTAAACTTTAATTTTTCAAATCTACCCCCACCTTTTTTTTTAACTAAAATGTATTTTGTTTAACTCCAGACTCAATTACCTTTCGTTTGATATCACACACGCCATATTTCCATATAAACACTAATTTTTTTAATTTACCCCCACCCTCTTTTTAAAAGTAAAATGTATTTTATTTAACTCCAGACGCAATTACCCTTCGTTTGATATCACACACGCCATATTTTTACATAAACTCTAATTTTTGATATATACCCTTTTATTTGGCTTGTGTTCGGTGGATTTTGTTCATTTTTAAATGGGACCATCTCGACCCAAAACCCAGCGTAGGTACCAAATTTTATTAAAATCGGGCAAGCGGTTTTTGAGTTATGCGCGTTGGTCGTTACAGACAGACATACAGACAGACAGACAGACGGCGCAACAAAAAAGTTTTAAAATCATCTGAAACGCAAAGATATATAAAAAATTTTGAAATCGGAGCAACTTTTTTTTCTCGAAAAAATTAGGATCACTATAGCTCACACTACTATAGTGTCGTGTGAGCTAAAATATTCACCTAATAGCTCATTAAGGTTTGCAAGCCATTATTCTTTTTTAGTTTCGCTAACTATATATTATTTTTTTTTTGATATTTTACGAATCTTGGACTCTTGGGTAGGTAAATAACCTGCAATATTTTAAAAGTTTAAGTACGACACTGATTACAATATGCATTGTCTATTTGAAAGATATAAAAGTCTTAAGTTTATCATTTAGATAAGCAATTGTCCCTATTTTCTTCTAAAAACATATTATTGATTTAAGTGTTAAGCCCCATATTAAAAGTGCAGTGATAAAAAAACCATAGTTTCCTACTGAAAGACAATTTACTAAATAATACAAAAAATTTCATTAAAAACGGTTGATTGGTTTCGAAAAATTTTTTGTTGATTTTGGTGAATCCTTTTTTTTTGGTTTGATTATAGTCATAAATATAACAAGAGACACATGGGCGCTCCCAAGTGGGGGCCTCAGGGACCGGCCCTACCTCAAGCCTAAATTTTTTAAAATATTTTTGAGGTATTTCGTGAATAAAAAAATAAAATAAAAATAATAAATATTTTGTTATTTCAAAAAAGCCAAGTTTAGAAAAATATTTTCAAACTAGTAAGAACCATTCATTTTGAAATTTGTATTGAATAACTTGACTTTACTTTTATCTCAATTCTTTTTACGAAATACTACTTGACTTTTTCTTACATGAAATGTTTTTGTTATGATTTCACTACTTCTTTAAAGGATTTGGATAATATTTAAGTTAGAAAGTAGTAAAATATGCAGAATATTGTTCAAAACTTTTGCAATGCCTTAATAAAATTTTTGACATTTTTTAATTTTTTCCTATGGTTTTTTCATACCGATCCTTCTAAACATCGGCTTTCTAGCGGTCCTGGAAGTGAGCAATTGTTTGGTCATAATTTCTATCAGTCTGCCAAATTTCAGCTTTCTAGCATGTCTAGAAGTGAGTGAGTGGCAATTTCGACGTTTTTTAAAATATCGTAAGCACTTTACCACTTTATGGAAGTTCATGAAACTTGGAGGGGTTGTTAACTCCATGGAGATCTACGACTGTGCAAAGTTTGAGATTCGTAGCTCATTCCGAAGTAGAGTTTTAGGTAGGTCAAATATCGGCTGAAATGTTTCCAGAAAAGATGGTAGCACTGCACTGCCGTGCTCTCAGATAGATTTTTTTTTAAAATAAATAGCTTATTATCAAATAAACTTTGTCTTTTATTAAAAGAAATTACAAAAAAAAACATAACAAAAAATTTTTGTCCCGTTTTATCATACAAATAATCCAATGTGTAGTGTCTAGATGGTTCCTCTGCATTCCGCGTCGGATTCCGGAATAATATCGGACACGAGGGTGACGAATTCATCGTAAGGACAGAAATGGTCGCATCCAGGAATTGTCAAAGCATGAGGTTCCCCGTTTTTAGTTGTCCAGTCTTGATAAAATAACTAAAAACAGATAAAAAAATTCTTCAAAATTTATAGACAAAAATTGAGTGGAAACAAAATTTTGGACTGTCACTGTCTTTATTTTTTTATCTAGTATAGTAGTATCTCTAACCATTTTCAAGTGTAAACTAAAAAATCCAGCCTTGCATTGGCGAAAATGAAAGTTTATTGAAGCGAAGAGATTTTCAGTCAACTCAGCACGGACATACTAAACATATGGAAACTCCTCCTTATCCTTAACAAGCGTCTTAGGATTAAAAAGGGGGGCAGGCTGTCACACCTGACTACACACCAAGTAGTTTAAGTATTAGCTTGTAGACTGGATTGTTTAGTTTACACTTGAAAACTGTTAAAGATACTTACTAACCGAGAAGTTGTGTTTAAAAGAAATAAAAGCAAAATTATATTTCTAAAAAGATATTGTCATCACCCTACTGTTTTTTGATTTTTATAAACAAAACTGACATAGTCACCTTTGGTTTTTATATGGTATAGTTTTTATTTTTTCTAAAAACTTATCTTTTTGACAAACAACACTATAGTACGACGTTTTAATTGTTCTTCTAAAATCGTTTTCAAGCTTTTCAAATATGTAATTTTCAAATTATTCTTTTCCCAATTAGGCCAAGCGTCAGGGGATTTCTATTTGCAAAAGGTCGAACAGAAATAAAATTTTGTGGGATGGTAAACATAGGTCCCCTGATAGTACATCTAAGTTTGGGACCTCGGGTGGTTGCCGCTCGAAGGGGGGGGGGATGAAAACTCTGCATCGCGGCGCTTGGAAGAAAATAGCACCGTTAAAGTAGGTGCTATAAAAAAAAAGTTTAAACAGAATATGTAGAGAACAAAATTACGCACAACTTTGGTTATTATAGTTTGGGAGATATGAATTTTCAAAGTTTGGCAATTTTGGTCCTATGGGATTCCCTACATATACTAAAAATCGCTAAATGACGTTTTTTAGAATCTTAAGTCAGAGTGTGGCTTTTTCGCATCTTTATTGCCCCACCATACTTTAACTTGGTGCTTTTTTTGATAAAATGTATAGTTTGGGAGATATGAATTTTTAAAGTTTGCAATTTAGGTCCTATGGGATTCCCTATACTAAAAATCGCTAAATGACGTTTTTTACAATTTTAACTCAGAGTGTGGCTTTTTCGCATCTTTATGGCCCCATCATACTGCAACTCGGTGCTTTTGTAAATAAAATGTATAGTTTGGGAGATATGAATTTTAAAAGTTTGGCAATTTTCGTCCTATGGGATTCCCTATACTAAAAATCGCTAAATGACGTTTTTTAGAATCTCAACTCAAGGTGTGGCTTTTTCGCATCTTTATGGCCCCACCATACTGTAACTCGCTGCTTTTGTTAATAAAATGTATAGTTTGGGAGATATACATTTTCAAAATTTGGTAATTTTAGTCCTATCGGATTCCCTATACTAAAAATCGATAAATGACGTTTTTTAGAATCTTAACTCAGAGTGTAGCTTTTTCGCATCTTTATGGCCCCACCATACTGTAACTCGGTGCTTTTGTTAATAAAATGTATAGTTTGGTAGATATGAATTTTCAAAGTTTGGCAATTTTCGTCCTATGGGATTCCCTATACTAAAAATCGCTAAATGACGTTTTTTAGAATCTCAACTCAAGGTGTGGCTTTTTCCCATCTGTATGGCATCACCATACTGCAACTCGGTGCTTTTGTTAATAAAATGTATAGTTTGGGAGATATGAATTTTCAAAGTTTTGCAATTTTTTTCCTATGGGATTCCCTATACTAAAAATCGATAAATGACGTTTTTTAGAATCTTAACTCAGAGTGTGGCTTTTTCGCATCTTTATGGCCCCATCATACTGCAACTCGGTGCTTTTGTTAATAAAATGTATAGTTTGGGAGATATAAATTTTCAAAATTTGGCAATTTTGGTCCCATGGGATTCCCTATACTAAAAATCGCTAAATGACGTTTTTCAGAATCTCAACTCAAGGTGTGGATTTTTCGCATCTTTATGACCCCACTATACTGTAACTCGCTGCTTTTGTTAATAAAATGTATAGTTTGGGAGATATAAATTTTCAAAATTTGGTAATTTTAGTCCTATCGGATTCCCTATACTAAAAATCGATAAATGACGTTTTTTAGAATCTTAACTCAGAGTGTAGCTTTTTCGCATCTTTATGGCCCCACCATACTGTATCTCGGTGCTTTTGTTAATAAAATGTATAGTTTGGGAGATATGAATTTTCAAAATTTGGCAAATTTGGTCCTATAGGATTCCCTATACTGAAAATCGCTAAATGACGTTTTTTAGAATCTCAACTCAAGGTGTGGCTTTTTCGCACCTTTATGGCCCCACCATACTGTGACTCGGTGCTCTTGTTAATAAAATGTATAGTTTAGGAGATATGAACCGAACCGAAACCGAACCGAACCGAACCGAACCGAACCGAACCGAACCGGTCCACTGGGGTCCCTATACTAAAAATCGCTAAATGACGTTTTTTAGAATTTTAACTCAGAGTGTGGCTTTTTCGCATCTTTATGGCCCCATCATACTGCAACTCGGTGCTTTTGTTAATAAAATGTATAGTTTGGGAGATATGAATTTTAAAAGTTTGGCAATTTTCGTCCTATGGGATTCCCTATACTAAAAATCGCTAAATGACGTTTTTTAGAATCTCAACTCAAGGTGTGGCTTTTTCGCATCTTTATGGCCCCACCATACTGTGACTCGGTGCTTTTGTTAATAAAATGTATAGTTTGCAACCCAAAACACGTTGATTTTGTTTGCAAGGAGGACACTTTTTGGCTACCTTAAAGTTTTTGTAGCACGAACCTCCTTCGAAGGGTATACTTTACCCCTATATTTTGGATAGGGAAAGTGAGTCTAGTGATACCTTGTTTTAAAATACTCTTTAATATCTTTACAACCGTGTAAAAATTTTGAAAATGCATTAATTTTTGAGATATTTGCTTTCAAATTTCCAAATTTAACATGGAATGATAAAATTAAAATTGGATCTGAAAAATATAAAATTTTCTGACATTTTGACAAAATCCTACCTTGAAACCCCATACTCCATGAATTTCATGAAGCTCAAAAATGACATGAGATCCATAGGCAGGAACATCAGCTAATGGATATGCATTCAATGACAAAACCAATGTTCCAATGTTCAATTCGTGAGCAGAATAAAGGAACAACTTCCTGGACTCTGGAAATATGGTACCGTCAATCTTAGCTTGGCTGTCTGCTAGCAGTTTTTTCAGGAAGCTTCCTATAGTAAACAATAAATATACTTGTTATATATATTATATATTTTTGATTTCGATACAGGATATAACTACATATTTAACCCTAAAGGATGAGGCACTGAATACATTGTTTACCGGGATGCGTCAAATGATCTGAATTTGAGAAAGAAAATCAAATGATGCACTGGCAGGTTATGGTAAAGACCACATTTTTTTAAATGGGACATCTGGCATGTAGCAACTCCAATGGAAAGAAAATTTTGTTCTTTTACTTTTTCTCTTAAAGTCAAAAATTTCAAAAGTTATTAAGAACTGTTCTAAGCATAGGGGATATGGGCTTTGGTTTTTAAATCTATCGAAAGCTCGCTAATTTTTAATATTGCTCGCATGTCGCTTCCTTGTTCACCATGCCTAGGAAACTCAATGCAATTTGACAGGTCGTTAGGTTAAAGTTCTCACTAAGCTCAAAAGAGGCGCTGCGGTCGCGCGTTTGTTCCTTATTCTATTTTTTTTGAGAATTTTCTGTGGTTTGGATTTTCCGTCCTCCTTTTATTCAGGTAGAAAAACCTCTTCCACCGCATTTTATTTTGGGTACATTTTAAATCTATCTTTTTGGCTTATGTAGGTAATCTTTGCTGCTGTGACGCATTAAAATTAAATTTTGTTAAATTTGTAACTTTTGCATTTTTAAATATAAAACAATGAGAATTTCTAGTTGCTTTCCTGGGTGAAGTGTCTAAAGTTCAGACGAGTATAAAATGCATAGTTTTCCGAGAAATTTTAAGGGAAGTTTTCTTATTTTTTCATTTGAGGTTAGATTGGTATTTGATAAAATTTTTATTGGTAGTGTCTTTTTACCTTCTTATCGCTTACTTTACGGAACTCTGAATACAGATTTCCAATGCCTGGTAGGTGCCTTATTTGCCCATCAATTAAGCACAAATTTATTGTTAATTTGATGTCTATCTCTTTATTTTGATATTAAGTAAAAAGGAGGAAATTAACACTAAATTTGTGCTTAATTGATGGGTACACGAGAGATTACCCAGCAGCGTAATGTACTTTGAATAACTTTATTCCTTAATTTTAAATCTTTATCTTACCATAATCTAGTACCTATGATTAACGTGGTTATAAGTTGATTTTTTTTATTGTTTTCAGCTTTTGGATGATATGTGTGACCACTGATAAGCTATGTATAAACTGCTTTGAAAGATACCCTACACAACTTACAACCACTAGTAAAAAGTAGACATTTAAGAATGATTCTCTTCACCAACAACTGTTTCATTATTTATTCACTCATCACTCACCAGAAATGTTAAAAGCAAATTTAAATATACTAGATAGTGTTTGGTTTTTCATTATATTTTATTTTACCAATCAATTAGACTATGTATTATTTCATCTATAGTTAGTCATTAGTAGCTTTTTTTATAATAATAAAAACTCATTTAAAAAATGTTTTATTTATTGCACTTTATATATCATTTTTAATCTGTTTATATCTTATAAAGACAGTGTATGTCTTTATAAAATATTGACTGATTAAAAATTTAAAAAAGAACTTTAAAATTAAAGAAAATTTATTATAAAAGGCGATTCAAATTTCCCTCCTCAACTTTTAGTTCGTCACTAAGCTCAGTAGTGGGCGCCACAGAGTTAACGATCTGTCAAACAGCCGGAGTTGCCTATCTAATAAAAGCTGACTGAACCGCAGCAAAAATCCTTTATCTATGCTTCTTCACTCTCATCTCCGCCAGGTGTCCTTGTAGGACGCAGTGTCCGGTTAGGACTCCCACTATGGCTCCCACCTCTCTTCGTGTTCTTCGGAGCAGCCAGTCCCTACGGGACCTGCCGTATCCTGTCACATACTTCTTCGCCTGTCTGGCGTTTCCTGTGTTGGGCCATTCTTTTTGTATCTCTTTCTGGGTCCACTCTGTTAGGGCCGACTTCATTTGCCCTCTTGTGAGTCCCAGGAAAGACTCTGGCCCGACGCATTTCTGGAGATCCAAACGAAAAATATATATTATAACAATAACTTACGTACGCGTTCTTTGACTTATCTTTTATCCACCACCGTTATCAGCGGAAAAATACGACAACTTTTCTTCGTTAACCCACCCTTTAGCTCTAAAAATAACGATTTTAGCCATAGTGCCGACTTAACTTTGAACACCCTGTATAATTTTACCTGCAGCTATACGCCTAAGGTAAGTGGTGTTGGTCATAATGTAATAAGTTTCTACAGCCAAAGCATGCAAAGGTTGTGGATAGATCTCGTCCGTCCAACTATCTAATGGGAGACCTAATTCTTCCTGAAAAAATAATAAACGATTTTAATAACGTCAAACAAAATTTTTTTTTCTACGATTGTTACTTTTCCGCACTCATTTTAGTTTAAGAAGTACTACTTTTCAGCCCTCTCCGAAAAACCTATTTATTTCATTATGCTACAAACTTAATTTATTTAAATTTTATAGTTAGAATTTATTTAGGTTTAGTGTAGTATTAGGTTGACTTATCTTATGGTTGTATTCTTATACTAGGTTTTAGTTGGGTTATCCATGACTCACACATGTACTCGGACACGAACCTTCCAGCAGAAACTAGTATACTCGTTTATCGAAAAAGGATAGATTGTTCGCGAAAGATCGCATATAAAAGCCGGACATCGAACAACGAGAGTCAGTCAGAGATAACGAACTGTAGTAATCGCGAGATATTAACACGAAGTTAATAGGCCGATTTCAGTAGTGAGTTATTAGCAAGTTATTAGTAACTTTAAGTGCATGTTTTGTACATAATTGTCGAAATAATCGTTTATCGGTGTATCGTTTTTGACATTTGCGAGTTTTAATTGTTGTTGAGAACCCGTAACAATAATATCATAATCATAAAGTTTTATGCAATATTTATTATGATCTTTATTTATTTTTAAACATGACGTTTCGGTTAGTAAGTATCTCTAACCGTTTTCAAGTGTAAACTAAACAATCTAGTCTATAGGCTATTACTTATACTACGCGGTGTAAAGTCAGGTGTGACCGACCGCCCCCTTTTTTAATCCTAAGACATCTGTTTTCCTTAAAGAGTGGCTTCCATATGTTTGGTATGACCATGCTTGGTTGACTGAAAAATTTTTTATTCTGCATTATAAACGCAGCTTCAATAAATTTTCGTTTTCGCCAAGGCGACTCCTTATGTAAGACTTCAGCTTCTGACCACTGAATCCTGCCCAACTAACATTTATAGTAGCGGCTACATGTTCTAAAGGCTTTGCTACTTTCTTATAGTAGAAATGTGGTGATCCCAACCAAAATTTGTTACTTTTTAGTTCTAACTACTATTTAGTATCAGGAAATAGTAGATGTTTCGTAAAAACGACCCTCTACACTACTTCTTAGGATTGTTTCTTGATAGTCGATTCTGATAGTTTTCTCTACCACAATAGGACGTTGCTAAAGTTTTACTTTCCTTTTAGTCGTTATTTCGTAGTCGCCCTGACTATTATATCCTACCTAATTACCACTAGAAAGTTAAGCTTCATTGGAGTCCCAAACAAGTGTATCCGACAACTACATTATAACTTTAATTTTTACCACAAAAGTTTGTGTCATCATAGTAACATCTAATGTAACAATGTAGACAAAATAACTTTTTGGATCAACTTTAAAGCCGCAACTACTTTGACTTTTTTTTAATGTCGATTTTTTAAAGTAATGAACCACATGTGGTCATTTGACTATGCATGATCCGCTAATTGGGTACTTTTTAAATCTTCATTTACTCTAACCCGAAGAGGGCGTTTCGTTTCACCTACATATGATTTACCACACTCACACGGGATTTGGTAAATACATTCCTTATTATTTGAGGGATTTTCTGGTTTTGTTTTCTCCTTATCGCATTTCCCGTTGAAAATACTGTTTTTATATTATAATGCTTGGCTATTCGTCTTATGTTTTCTGAAATCCCTTGAACATATCAAATGTTAATAACACCCAACGGATTATTATTTTGAGAATTTGCTACATTTGGTTTGTTTTTAATTTTAGAGATCGTTGAGTTTATTGATATCTCGGAATAACCATTCTGTTGTAAGTCGTTTTTAATGTTGTTAATTTCTGTGATTAATTCTTCATTATTACTACAAATATTTACGGCTCTTAAATACAAACTTCTTAATAAGAAGTTATAATATAACTCCTGGTTTTGTAGCAACAGAATGATTAGACTTGAAATTTAAGTACTCTCCCGTGTGTGTAGGTTTCCTATATAGAGTGGTTTGAACGTTTCTGTTTAATCGTTTGACAAGAACATTCAAAAAAGTCCGAAATTATTGTCTACAAGTTTCAAACAAAGGATTTATTATGATCTCAGAGTAATAACATATAAAGAGAAGTAGTAACCCCGGTTTCGGCGGTCATTCATTCATTTGTTGGTAAACAATGTAGCTTTTCCGCTGTTGCCGGCTCCTCTGCCTCTGTAAAATTTTAAAATAAGGTTCAACTTCTTATCTTACCAAATTTTTAGTGCTTTGAGTTGGTTAGGCTATTTAAACCGTGCGATAATTTGTCATGCGCTTATTAGCCCGCGTCGCGTCGTTTTATGCTGTGTATTTCTTATTACAATCTGCGATAAAAACTCATTTAGACAACATAATTTATGAACGGCCCCTTTTCCCACAATTTTTTTCAGGACGTGGCAACAGGTGTATGACATCATATTACGGATTTCCTGTTAGCAGGGCTGGGTTTCGTTTTGAGCTACTTGGACTATATCCCCGCGCTACTATTTTCCGAAAACCGCATATTGATGCGACGTTCCATTAAAAAGTTAGCATTTTTTAAACTTTTTAACTGTCAAAAAACTGTCATTAGCATTCACGAATTTTGACTAAAATCTAATCAGCTCGTTACAGTATCGAGCACTATTTTACCTGAAAATTTCATGTAAATCGGTTAAGCGGTTTAGGAGCTATCGCGTTACAGACAGATATACATACACACACAACACAGACAGACATCACGACGATATTGCTAGGGTAGGTCAAAATACACCCAAATAACACATTTTCGGTGTTATCTCAAAAAAAATTTTTTGTCGAAAACAATACTTTCTCTAGCCGTTGCTGTGCGGGCTAGGAAGGTAAAAAAGGGGCGGGCCGACTGCACAACAAGTAGTATAAGTAGTAGCCTTTAGACTGGATTGTTTAGTTTACACTTGAAAACGGTTAGATATACTTACTTACTGAAACGTCCTGTTTAAAATAAACCAACACAAGAATATTTCATGTAAAAAAGAGCCAAGTACGCGGCATTCCGTAAAAAGAATTGAGATAAAAGTAAAGTCAAGTTCTCCAATACAAATTTCAAAATGAAAGTAAGAAACTAGTTTGGAAATGTTTTTCTAAACTTGTCTATGGAGTAAATTAGAATTTTGGGGCTTTTTGGGGGGGGTTTGGTCATAATTTCTATCAGTCCGCCAAATTTCAGCTTTATAGTAGGTCTGGAAGTACAGTAGAATTTTGGTGATCTATACATGAGTGAGTGAGTCAGTGAGTGAGTGGCAATTTCGACGGTTTTTTGAAATTTCGTAACTACTTTACTACTCTATAGAAGTCCATGAAACTTGGAGAAGTTGTTAACTCTATGAAGTTCTACGACTGTGCAAAGTATGAGATTCGTAGCTCTTTCCAAAGTAGAGCTTTAGATAGGTCAAATATGGACTGAAATGTTTCAAGAAAAGATGGTACGGCAGCGCGAACTTTGCGAAACACTGCCGTGCCCTCAGATAAAGACAATGGAAGTCCAAAGTTTTATTTCTACTCAATCATTGTCAACGAGTTTTAAACAAAAGATTATTTTGTCACTTATATAATGGCATCAAGTTTAATTAGGTGGGTCCTCAAGTCGTGAACGGTTAGCCCAGATATTCCTAAGCTCTAAGGTCGACATTGACAGTAACATGTGTTTGTATTAAATGCAGTGTTGTCTTGGCCGTCGGACTCGGTATATTGAATTTTTGGTGTTTTTTTTTCTGTATGCTGAGTTTTATTTTTGTAAAAAAGAACTTAGTTGGACGTAAAAATAAACAAGAACTGCTATATTTCTGAAAATACTGTGAAAACTCAGCCCAGTGTGGTTTTTTCGAGTTGATTCCAGTGACGCAGCTATGTTGCCATCGCCGGGGATTCTGCAAATTCTAAGTTTTCAGGAATGACCGCCACGAATAGGGAAAATTTACACGATGTCGCGGTTTACTTCTTCTCTTTATATTATTATTACTCTAAGATTATGATATTTCCCCCTCCAAATAAAGTTCCTAGATTCGCCCTTGTGTGTAGTCTCTTTTACCTGAACTAAAAGCGTCAAATAAAAATTCCATGAAGACAAAACTTCCGTACTAATATTGTTTGCTTCCAGCACTTGATGAACTGAGCTGTAGCGTTCGTTAAGGTAGCTGGCTATGCTATCTGATTGAGCTGTTTCTCCAACTGTTTGAAAAAAGGTCGGGCAGGCACCGAAAAAACCAATCTCCTAAAATTATTAATTAAATAAAATTAAAGATTTTTTTACTACCCAGTTGTAGTTGATACAGTGGCGCACCCAGGAATATGTCTTGGGGGGGCCGAGGTCTCTTGGGGAGGGCCCGAAGCCTCATGATGTCCAATTTTACGCTATTTTTTCTGTTTTTTGATGGGGGGTCATTTGCTACCTTTTCAACCTTGGAACTTGGGTCCTTAGAGTCACGGAAAATCAATTTCAAAATTAAAAATCAAAAAAAGTATCGACAATTGAGAACTTTATTTTCTTTTAAAAACTTCTTTAGTTGATTACCTTTCTAACGGTAGGCCACACATAGATAAAAAAAACATTTCTGCTTTAAAATACGGATATTTCGTCAGAAGGGCGAGACTCGTTCGGAATTGGTAAAAAAAACAATTTGATGTTTATGATCGTTTACCTACTTAAACAAAAGTTAACCTTTTAACAATAATGTATTGTGTTCTTTATTTTTAAATTTTGTTCGAAACGATCATATCCATCAAATTGTTTTTCTTATCAACTCCGAACGATTATTGCTCGTCTCACGGAATATCCGTATTTTAAAGCAAAATTGTTTTTTTAATCAATGTGTAGCATACCGTTAGAAAGGTAATCAACTAGAGAAATTTTTGTGTCGATACTTTTTTTAATTTTTAATTTTGAAATTGATTTTCTTTCACAAAATCACTAATGTTCTTCAATAAAAAACCTCGTATGTCCCTTTGGTACATAAATTTTAACAAATCTATTAATTAGTTGAAGTAGCATAAGATTTGAGAAAAAAAATTCAAAAATTCATCTCATTAGCCGTGATTCTAAGGACCCAATTTCCAAGGTTGAAAAGGTAGCAAATGACCACAACAATATCCCAAACAATTTTGACGGTTCATGTGCCAAACACCCTGTATTATATTATAACAAAAACATTTTATGTAAAAAAAAAGCCACGTACGTGAAAATATTCCATAAATATCAATATGAAACGTTCTTTATAGTTTGAAATTATTAAAAACACTTCATTCTGTTCAATTTTTTTTTTCAGAAATCTATATAAATTTATGTTACTTACCCTATCTACAGTTATTTCTTTATAATTGTAAGGGATCGGTTGCCAGTTCAGGAAAAGGTTCCATCTTTGAGAACGCGCAGGTGGCCACAATCCTGCTAAGGAAAGTTCGATGGATGCCTTGGTTCTAAAAAAAAAAAAATACGAAAATAAAATATTTTTAATCTACCTGTATCTGAGGGCACGGCAGTGCCTCGCCAAGTTCGCGCGCCGTAACCATCTTTTCTGGAAACATTTCAGCCGATATTTGACCTACCTAAAACTCTACTTCGGAATGAGCTACGAATATCAAACTTTGCACAGTCGTAGATCTCCATGGAGTTAACAACCCCTCCAAGTTTCATGGAAATCCATAAAGTAGTAAAATAGTTACGAAATTTCAAAAAACGTCGAAATTGCCACTCACTCACTGACACACATGTATAGATCATCAATATTCTACTGTACTTCCAGACATGCTACAAAGCTGAAATTTGGCAGACTGATAGAAATTATGACCAAACCCCTGGAAAAAATCAAAAAACCCCAAAATTTTAATTTACTCCCCTCCCCTATACATTTAAAGTTATGTAAAATTAGCATCGCCTACTTCCAGAAATGCTAGAGAGCTGAGCATTGGAATGCTGATAGAAATTATGATAAAACCATGGGAAAAAATTTAAAAAGTCCAATATTTTCATTTACTTGCCTCCCCTATAAATGTAAAGTTATGTAAAAATAACATTACCCACTTCCAGAAACGCTAGAGAGCTGAGCATTGGAAGACTGATAGGAACTATGATAAAACTATAGGACAAAATTTAAAAACACGACAATTTTAATTTATTTCCCTCCCCTATACATGTAAAGTTATGTAAAAGTAACATTGTGCACTTTCAGAAACGCTAGAGAGCTGAGCTTTGGAAGGCTGATAGGAACTACGATAAAACCATGGAAAAAAATTAAAAAATCTCAAAAATTTAAGTAAGGCATTGCAAAAGTTTTGAACAATATTCCGCATATTTTACTACTATAAAAATTAAGTATTATCCAATTCATTTAAAAAAGAAGTGAAATCATAACAAAAACATTTCATGTAAAAAAGCCAAGTACGCGAAAATGGCATTTCGTAAAAAGAATTGAGATAAATGTAAAGCCAAGTTTTCCAATACAAATTTCAAAATGAAAGGTTCTTACTAGTTTGGAAATGTTTTTTTAAACTTTGCTATTACAGCCAAACTTCTTTATGTTCAATTTAGCACTGTGCCTAAGAGTCATTTACAGCCGTAATAGCCAAGTTTAGAAAAATATTTCCAAACTAGTAAGAACCTTTCATTTTGAAATGTGTATTGGAAAACTTGGCTTTACTTTTATCTCAATTCTTTTTACGGAATGCCATTTTCGCGTACTTGGCTTTTTTTACATAAAATGTTTTTATTATGATTATCAATTCCATATTTTTTTTACCTTCCTAGCCCGCACAGCAATGGCTAGAGAAGGTATTATTTCCAACGAAAAAATTTTTTTTGAGATATCGCCGAAAATGTATTATTTGGGTGTATTTTGACATATCGCACACCCGCTGAAAAAGAGTCACAACTCAAAAATCGCCGTTTTTGAGATAAACCTGCCGCCATCATCGAAATAACTTGTACTTTCTTCCATAAAAGCGTCACATTTATGTTTCGACAATTCACCACGAAATGGAGATGTGACTCTTTTATTTTGTCCAGTTTAGCTGAGGATGCGTTCTTTTAAAGTGTCACTTTTGACTTTATAACAGCGTGAACGTGGAGTTTCATCCTGAAAAGAGTCACATTTCGAGTTGTGAAGGTTTTCGTGTGAACTATTGGTTAAATCTGACCCATATAACAAGTAAAATAATGTTCTTTTTTGTGTTGTGATTGTTTTTTCGAATTGTTCAGTGTACTTAGAATTAAGGAGAATAAGAAAAAAATCTTTTGAATTTATTAGAGAATAATCACATTCCCAGTTGTTATTCAGCATTTTATAACTCGTTGTAAAAATAAATACAAAGTTTCTTCTTTATTTGTTTTCTTTTTTATATTATTTATCATCCTGCGTGACATCCTGATTTACAACGTCATGATGCCTTGTTCTAAAAAAGTGTCACAATATCGGGTTTTTGTCTTTTTTTTTAACTAAAAACGACAAAAATCATTTTTTCTGAGAAACGTACTGCACCAATTACATTGAGTTAATAGGTTCCTGTTGATTTAAATAACATGTTAACTCGTAATTTGTCATGTAAGTGAAAAATGAATCTCTCTAATGAACTAAATTCTTTAATAGCGATTTTCTCAAAACAATGTTTTTTGAGTTGTGACTATTTTTTAGCGGGGGTGCGAATATCTTAGCAATATCGTCGTGATGTCTGTCTGTGTGTGTTTTTGTTGAAAACAAAATTTTGCTGCGCGAGCTAGGACGGTAAAAAAGTATGACGTCTAGGTACCTGTTGGTGTTGGTACTTCTGGCATCGACCAAATAAATATTATAAACATCTCCTAAAAATTTGTTGTAACGTTTTCTCAATAGTGTCCCCACTTTGAATTCTCTTCTTTTGCCTTCCTATAATAACAGTTTTAAAATATAAGCAAATCGCCGTCTATTTGATAAAATTATGCAAATATGGTTTTTGAAGAGCGTGGGGGGGGGGGGGGAAGGGCAGGAGGGGAGATGGGTGGGAGCAGAGAGAATTACAAAATAATAACAGCAAATTAGAGGACATTTGCAATGGGTGATCAAAAGAATTTCATTAAAATTTCCTGAAATTTAGGTCATTTGTATGCCTTAAAGCCTACATCATGTGACAAAATGGCGTCTGAAGACCGCCATGTTGATTCCTGTTTAAAAAAACATAGCCTATAGCACCTTCGGGATCAGTATCAATTTATAGACACCTACTTTGTCAAAATCGGTTCAGCCGTTTAGCCTCTAGCGTGACACAAACATACTTACTTACAACAATCGAAAAACATTACCCTTACTTTCCCCGTGCTGCAGTTGCGTAAAAAAAAGAAAGAGCTGCGGGGCATCAAATTAAACGCTCGAGCCTGTGAAGACCCTAGATCGGAGGCGAATTCTCGTGCTATGTGTTTCGAAACAGTGTGGTTCAATAAATACTTCATCAATTGGTGACGTTTCATATCTATATTTTCGAATTTATGGGCGTTCGCAGCCAACGATAAAGACCGGCCATGGCGCGTTATAAGCAAGTCGGCGGTCACGTGATCTTAGGAGTCCCAGGATTCTTATTGTATTGTTTAATATATTATATGTTTTTACACAATTTAAATAAATTAACAAAAAATTTTTGTTCTTTTATAGGCAAAAATTGAAAAAAATATTTTGCTGATATATGTGTTTATTATGGATAAAAGAACTGAATCTATAAAATAAAAAATTATACAAAATTTGCACTCTAATATCTTCAGGTACATATATTAGGTACATAATATCGTTAGTAAATTCAAATCTATACAAGTCTTTCAAAATTGGACATATCAAACCTAAGCTTTTAGTTTTTTAATTTTTCTTTGACTATCATCTTTGAGTTCTTATTCAAAGATTTATTAGCAGACACTAAATCATTGTGCTTTTTAATAAAATTATTTAAAAAAACTTTACATGCCCTTAAACTAATTTTTTCAAGCTTTGACAATAGTTTTTCTCCACAAAAACACTCGCTAGAGTTATCTGAAGAAAAATTTTCAATATAAAACATTTCACAATAATTTATTCAAAAGAAACAAGTGATTTTGTGAATAAGTGAGATGGTTTTCCCATTCAATAAACTGAATGTAGTGGTCGTCAATAATTTTTTGAAAAATTACCCAGCACAAAGTTTAATATCTATTTCAATAAAGTGTTAATTAACTACCAACTCATGTTCTTTTAAAAGCTGTATTTTACTTTTTAAATATTTCACACTACCAGAGAGATTACTATCTGTTAACAATATTTTACAAATCAGTTTTTTAATATTGCGAGGGTGCGGAAGACATATTACCTTAGAATTGTATATTGACGTGTATGCATTGGATAACTGGATAAACAAAGATGAAGCCAACATTAAAGTGTATCCACCATATCTTAAATTCTCAGGTTAACTTTTCAAGAGACCTAATTGTTCAATAAGAAATTACAACTGAACATATTTTTCACTCTCACTATCAAAAATGTCACTAAGGATGTCTATTACTTGATCAATCTTATCCAAGATCTTATCTTTTACCACTTCTTTCCCGTTTGCAACATATTAGGTTTCAGTTTTATAGTTGGACCGACAAGGAACAACACTAATTATACGTTCGCGGCATTGTTTATCTTATAGGTATTTTCTTTATAATTTACTCATTAGCCATTAATTATCTTAACGCAGCCCAATACAGTCTTTTTCGTGGGCTGCGTTATTTTAATAACTTTGATAAAATTCGAGCCCGAACTAAAAAAAAATCGAAGTAAACAAACATACCAAAACTGAACACACACATGTTTTATAATGACAGCGGGCCGTGAGGCGTTTTTTTCTGGGACTCCTACGGTCACGTGATATTTCCGCGCCCGGGCCGGTCTTTCTCGTGGGCTGCGCTCGGTACTAACTACTTTTATGGTAGCACGAGTAGTATACTATGGTATACGATTACTTACGTCCGTTAGTTGTCCGAATCCGTAGGGCATGTACCACTTTTCATCGGTAAATCTGTTACCGGCGTAGATAGTGCCCACATCTGGAGTCCTATCGCCATGTCTGTGGATCTACAAAAAAAAAAGAACAAAAAAAAATGTTATTAGATTTTTTAATTTTTACATTTCTAACCGGCGCAGCAATAGCTGCAAAAGGTACTATTTTCAACGAAAAGAAATTGTTGAGACAATAAGTTCGTTCCATCAAAGCGTGGGACGGTTATAGAACGGTACGAAAAATCCTGTTTGCGTTCCAGGTCGACGTTGAACTGTTATGGGCCAGTCAGTTTTCCGTTCCATCATGCAACCTAAACTGGTTTCGGACTCTTCTGAAACACAAGAATTGCACACAGGCGCATTAGAAGGCGCGGAAAAATTGTATGTAAAACACACACATTTCTAGTTTACATCATCTGAGATAATAATATACCATAAAATTACACTAAACTTACATTTATCTGAGAAAATTCAAAAAACAGTGAATAGCCCAAAAAATTAAAATTTTTGTCAAAATAAATTGAGTTTCACAACCAATTTTAACACATGACAAAATGCCAGGGAAGCCGCGTAAATATACAAATACTATTTACATTTCCAAAAAAAAATTTTGAAACATCTGCAGCATCTGTTGATTTTTTTGCAAGAGCCTCTTAATTTTTATTACTACGGGACTGCGGATCGTGTAGGTATACCACATGAAAAAAAGCTATACTGACCATAGGGTAGCTTGCTTAGAAAAAGAAAAACTAGTTTAGCAGGTGATTGGATAGGAATAGAAACATAACGGTTTACCCTGATCGCAGCAAATCCCGGTGACCTGTGAACTAAAAGTTAAAAGAAGAAGGATAACACCGGAAGTAAAATTGTACACCAGATTTGGCGGAAGAACAAACGACTTCGCTTTAAGGCATCGACATTAAGGTCATTACTAAAGTACAAGCTACAAAATGTGATTTTCCTAACTTCTTAGAAGTCACGATCTCTATTTCCCAAAAATGAATAAAATCGCAAAAACCTTGTGAATATTAAGGCTTTCTATAATATGTAGGTAATTTCAGAAATATTAATTAAAAATCAAATTAGAAAATAAAAATAAATAAATATATAAATTTCACATAAAACTTGTGATATTAGAAAAAATAAATATATTTTCACAAGTTTCGCCCAAAAATATGGGCTAATGCAAGTTGATTTTAATTTTTGGTTTATTTATTTTATAATATGATTTTTGGTACATGGAACGTACAAGGAATGAATCGAAAAATGAATGAAATAGTAAATGAGTGCAGCAGAATGAAGGTAGTCCTTGCTGTACTAACAGAAACGAAAAAGAAAGGAAAAGGATCTGAAAACCTAGGACAATATGACCATTTCTATAGCGGAGTGGCAAAAGAAAAACATGCCCAACAAGGAGTATCTATTTTGGTCAACAAAAGATTTAGAAAATTTATCACCAACTGGGAAGCAGTCAATGAAAGGCTAATTAAAATGAATATAACAATAAAAGGAATGAGACTTACGATTTTTGGAATCTATGCGTATAACGACGATGCAAATGTAGCCGTGAAAGACAATTTTTATGAAGAAATACACAATGAAATATCAGCAGTAAGTGCATCTAGAGAAATTGTCATATTGGGAGATTTAAATAGTAGAACCGGTAACAGAGTTAATGATCTGACAGTTGGCCAATATGGAGAAAATCTTGTTAATGACAATGGAAACCGGCTAATTACAGTATGTGAGCAATTAAACCTAAAAATCCAAAACGGTTTTTTTCAACATAAGGAAATACACAAATATACCTGGACCAAACCCTCACAAAACCTGAAATCCGTCATTGATTATCTTAACACTAAACAAAAGACAAAACTAAAAATTCAAGATGTCAGAACAAAGCGTGGATCAACATGCGGAAGTGATCACTATTTTCTGGAGTCCAAAATTCTCTTTCCTTATCAAGGCCGAAGCCTGCATCAACAACATCTTGATGATACAGTGATTGAAGAAATTGATCACTGTAAATATAATCTACTAAGCCTAGAACATGACAGCGTAAAAAACTTATACAAAAAGAGACTGAACGAAAAACTTAATACAAGTTCAGGTGAAACCCCAGATGAGGAATACGAATGTATTACATTAAGCATCCACCAAGCTGCAAAAGAAGCACTAGGATTAGTGGAAGAAACTTCTAAAAGAAGAAAACCATACTGGTGGGATGCTGAGATTGAGAGAGAAATAGAGGAAAAAAGGAAATTATATCACACCTACTTATCCCAAAAGACAGATAGAAGCAGACAAGAATACAAAATCGCGCAATCAAAGGTGAGAAGAATGATCAGTGATAAGAAAAATCATTCGTGGACGCAAAAGTGTCAGAAAATAGATTCTTACTTAGGAGGTAGGAGAAGTACCGAAAGCTGGAAAACTATAAGATCGATTAAAAAAGAAACATGCAGAGATATCATTTCACCAATACCAGACAAAGAATGGGATGAGCATTTTAAAAAACTTTTAACTGAAGATAGAGCAGAATTCAAGGAAGACGCAAGAGACAATATAATTAGAACGATGGGATCTCCAGTACCCCTCACAATCTCTGAGGTCAAAAACGTGTGCACAACCTTAAAAAGCGGTAAATCTGCCGGACCCGGAAATATCCCAGCCGAACTTATTAAATATGGCACTGAAGAACTGTTTTGGAGATTACGGAATCTTTTCCAAAAATATTTAAATGGAACTGTAGTCCCAACTGAGTGGAAAACGTCATATATATCCACAATACACAAAAAAGGAAGGAAAGATATATGTGACAATTATAGAGGTATATCTGTGACTAGTACGCTAAGCAGAATATACGGTAAAATAATAAGAAATAAAGTAGAGAGCGAATATAAAGACATGGAGGCAGAAGAACAAGCTGGTTTCAGGGCGGGTAGATCGACTTCAGATCATCTCTTTTGTATAACCCAAGTTATTGAAAAGAAAATGGCATACGGTCAAGAGCTGCATCTGCTTTACGTGGATTTGCAGAAGGCATATGATAGTATACCACTAAATCTACTTTGGAAAGCGTTGGAAAACACAAACATAAGCGTACAACTAATTAAGGCCATCCAAGAGTTATACCGCAATAGTAAGGCAAAAGTTAAAATAAAAGCAAAACTAACCAAAGGCTTTCAAGTAAATAAAGGTCTTAAACAAGGTTGCTGTATCTCGCCTACGCTCTTCAAGATATACTTGGTCCTTAAAGTATGGAAGAGAAAATGCCAAAACATGGGAATTCCGTTGGACGAAACCACCTTGTATACTTTATGTTTCGCCGATGATCAGATAGTAGTGGCTCAGGATTATGACGACCTCGAATATATGACACGAAAACTAATAGAAGAGTACAATAAGTGGGGACTAGAGGTTAATCTCAATAAGACAGAGTATATGTGTATCGGTGGAATGAAACAGGATCTAATCTTAAATACCGGGCAGCGAATTCACTCCTGTGATGAGTATAAATACTTAGGTCTAAAAATTACAGCTGACGGAACACTAGACAAAGCTATAAAAGATCGAAACGTACAAGGAAGAAAAGCAATAACTTTATTAAATGGAATAATTTGGGACCAAAGTATATCAAAACATAACAAAAAGCTTATATATAACACCATTATAAAAAGTATTATTACATACGGCTCAGAAGTATGGCCAATCAAGGATAGAACAGAAAAAATGCTTTCCGCTACGGAGATGGACTATTGGAGAAGAGCAGCAGGGAAATCAAAAAGAGAAAGAGTTACAAATCAAAGAATAAGAGAAATTATGACAGTAGGTGAACGTACTTTAGTGGATGATATAAGAACAAAACAACTGGTGTGGTACGGACATGTACAAAGAATGAATGACGAAAGACTACCTAAACAAATACTACAATGGAAACCAACTGGCCGAAGAAAACGAGGACGGCCAAGGAGAAGCTGGAGAGAAGGAATAGACAGTGAAATAAGAATAAGAGGCCTAGATGATGAATTATGGGCAAACAGAAACGAGTGGAGATTGGGTATCGGAAGACGTAGAACGTTGTGAAACCGATAAATATATATATATATATATATATATATATATATATATATTTTATTAGGCAGTCTGTAGTGGTTTATAGTTTGTGAATACAGGGTGTAACTAAATAAGTGTAAAACATCTAAGGCGGTGATTCCTCATCAAACAAAGATAAGATCTTTCATATAAAGAAACTTCATTGGAGCATCCCTTGTTAAGATACAGCCCCTTAAAGGGGGTACATAAAATTTTCTACTACCAAAAAGACATTTAGCCGGTAATCAATTTGGTTTACCCCATGGTTGTAAGGGGTGGAAAACGCAACCCCTAAAATTTATTTCCAATGTAATTTTTTGTCTTATTATTTGTTTTCCATTTAAAAATGTATTTCCGATAGCCTGTTTCATTGTAAATAAAAAATGTCTCTTGGATTTTTTGGCCAATATAAATGTTATGTACCCCCTTTAAGGGGCGGTATCTTAAGAAGGGATGCTTCAATAAAGTTTCTTTATATGAAAGATCCTATCTTTTTTTCGATGAGGAATCATCCTCTTAAATGTTTTACACTTATTTAGTTACACCCTGTATAAATTAAATTGTTGTAATTTTATCTGCATTTTAAAGAACTAAAATTAAAAATATATTATGATAATCCTATGTAATTGTGTAATCCTTTCTGTGCGCAACTTTAATTTCGTGCTCTCGAATTCATACGTTACCTTCGATTTATCTTTAAGCGAGACGCCAAAGCTACCCTTTCTTTTAGTCACGTGATTTTGAAATTAACTCTCTCGCATATGATCACGTGCCTGAAGTAAATCGAACAGCATTCGGTTTTTGGACAGTTATTTGGTCGTTCCATCTAACCCAAACCGTTTTAAAACAGTCCTCGTACTCCTTGTACTGCATTGCGCGCACATTGGAATTTTTTGGACGGTTCTATAACCGTAGAACTGTTTGATGGAACAGTACTAATATCGTCGTGACGTCTGTCCGTGTGTGTGTGTGTGTGTATGTGTGTGTGTATGTGTGTGTGTGTGTGTGTGTGTGTGTGTGTGTGTGTGTGTGTGTGTGTGTGTGTGTGTGTGTGTGTGTGTGTATGTATGTCTGTCCGGCCCATGATAGCTCCCATGGGCGTAGTCAGGGTGGGGCACTTGCCCCACCCTGGCTTGTAATTTGCCCCATCTTGGCTTTAGCTCATTTAGTAAGACGTTTTATCAAGGTTTATTCGCAATCCTCGCAAGTTAATATTAAATTAAGTTGAGAGACCCTGACTACGCCCATGATAGCTCCTAAAGCGCTGAACTAATTTGCATGAAATTTTTAGGTAAAATAGTCAAAATTTATCAATGCTAATCACTTTTTTGACAGTTGAGTGTCAGAAAATTGAAAATATGCTGATTTTTTAACTGAGCATCGCAAATTTTTCTCAATAATTTATATTATTAGTAAAACTTTCGAGTTTAAGTGAAAATATGGCGTGTGTGATATCAAACGAAAGGTAATTGAGTCTGGAGTTAAACAAAATACATTTTAATTTATTTTAAAAAAAGGGTGGGGGTAGATTTCAAAAATTAGAGATTAAGTCAAAACATGGCTTGTGTGGTCTTAAACAAAAGGTAATTTAGTCTGGAGTTCAATAATAGTAGTTTACCTAACTAATGCGAAAAGACACTTTACGCACGAGTTAGCGTGAGGAAAAAACTAAAAATTAATCAGAAAATTATTTATATTCAAAACGTTTTAATCAAATCAATTATTATTATTCACATTCTAGCGGCTTCTAGAACTGACTGGGGTAGATCTTCGTCTGAAGAATCCATTGAAAATCTGATTTTTTTGTTTGAAAAATTCAAAAGACGCTTGTATCTGCAAAATTGGCTTTGTTTTGACAGTTTGTTTATACTTTGTTGCTATGGTGATTTAAGATGCCAAATCTAAAACCACTAGTGTTCATTGTTGTTTGACATTGACAATGACGATATTTATACCGGGGAGGTTTAAAACTTATAATTTTAACCTATTTTACTGAAAACTTTATTTTATCGAAAATATTGAAAATATAGCAGAATTTTAGTCAATTTGAATATTTTTAGGATATTTCGTGTGCTAGGAAAGATACAAATGTATTTTGAACGGTCTAAATGTTATAGAACACCTCAAAATCGTAACAAATTTACTTTTCCGCACTAGTTCGGAAAAGTGGCACTTTCCACACTAAAATGCGTGCGGAAAAGTGGACTTTTCCGCACGCTTATAGAAAAAATATATTTCAGTTTTTAGTTATATTAGCTCACACGTACACTATAACTACGGCGCTGGTACAAAAGAGCGCAGGTCAAAAGAGCGCGGACAAAAGAGCGCAGGACAAAAGAGCGCACGGACAAAAAAGCGCGCGGACAAAAGGGCGCACGGACAAAAGAGCGCACGTACAAAATGGCGCACGGACAAAAGGGCGCACGGACAAAAGGGCGCAAATAGCACAAAATAGCGCAGATCTCAAAAAGATACTAAAAAAATAACCTAACCTTACTTGGTTAGTTTAATATACTAACATAATATACCTGCAGACCTAACATGACCTGATTAAGTTAGTATACTAAAAAATAAACTAACCTGTCTTGGTTAGGTTGGGCCTAATATATTAAAACCTAACCTGCAGACCTTACCTGACCTGGTTAGGCTAGTTTTGTTTATGTTATTATTATTTTTACAGCAGTGGATTACTAAAATAGCGCATTACAGAAATAGTGAAGGCCTAACCTTATCAATCAAATTACCCCAGCCGAAGTGGACCAGGGGCCGAGGATCGGTTAGGTTAGTATCCCTACCTGACCCGGTTAGGTTTTTTTACAAAAAAAAAACTTACCTGATCTGTTCAGGCAAGTTTTTTTTTTGTAAAAAAACCTAACCGGGTCAGGTAGGGATACTAACCTAACCGATCCTCGGCCCCTGGTCCACTTCGGCTGGACAGGGCAAATCGACTTTTGACGTGCGCCCTTTTGTCCGTGCGCCATTTTGTACGTGTGCTCTTTTGTCCGTGCGCCCTTTTGTCCGTGCGCTCTTTTGTCCGTGCGCCCTTTTGTCCGTGCGCTCTTTTGTCCGTTCGCTCTTTTGTCCGTGCGCTCTTTTGTCCGCGCTCTTTTGACCTGCGCTCTCCCAACAAACAATTAAAGTTGTAACGACGAAACCCCAACTAGAAAGAATTTCTTAAAAGTAACCGCAACGTACTCCCGTTACGTCTCAGTATACCATACAGCGACGTTATAATTCCCTAAGTGGGGAACCAATTTCTGGTTATAACTACTTGGCCAAGTGTTTAAAGTCACTGTAGTAACAACTACACTACTACGTCGTAGCCAGGTATCTACTACGTCGTAGAGGCTGTTTTTTTTCCGTAATGGCATAAAAGTTGCGATGTAGTTGCAAATAATATAATCGTTTCTTTCTGGTAGAATTGTTACACAATATGGTGGACACAACAGTAAACAGACTCGCTTAGTTTTTTTGTTTGGTTATGGTTATAATATGAACTATGTTATCCAAAAGTGTGAGAATTTACGAGCAGAGGATCAAAATTCGAGTGCGACGCAAAGTTTTTTGTATAACATGCATTATATATATTGCAAAAAACCGGTGCGCCCGTAAAATTGAGCCGTTTTCTGGTAGCTGATGGAATTTTTGTGTTGTGATTTTGGAGGTTATGTTTTCATAATCGACAGTTAACTACAACAAATGGTGCTTAAGAAGAGCATTTTTGGTAAGCTTCAACTAATTTGTTTATAAAATAGTATGGCTCTTTAATATGAGCTCATAAAACGACAACAAAAATATTAAATTTTCTTTCTTACATAAAAACATGGCGTCCCAAACTATATTCCCTGATAGTCGAAAAGGTTACTTGAAAGTAGTTGCGGCTTTAAAGTTGATCCAAAAAGTTATTTTGTCTACATTATTACATCAGATGTTGCTATGATGACACAAACTTTTGTGGTAAAAATTAAAGTTATAATGTAGTTGTCGGATACACTTGTTTGGGACTCCAATGAAGCTTAACTTTCTAGTGGTAATTAAGTAGGATATAAAAGTCAGGGCGACTACGAAATAACGACTAAAAAGAAAGTAAAACTTTAGCAACGTCCTATTGTGGTAGAGAAGACTATCAGAATCGACTAGCAAGAAACAATCCTATGAAGTAGTTTAGAGGGTCGTTTTTACGAAACATCTACTATTTCCTGATACTAAATAGTAGTTAGAACTAAAAAGTAACAAATTTTGGTTGGGATCACCACATTTCTACTATAAGAAAGTAGCAAAGCCTTTAGAACATGTAGCCGCTACTATAAATGTTAGTTGGGCTTTTGACCTGCGCTCTTTTGTACCAGCGCCATAACTACAGTAGCTAGTGTGAGCTTAGGGGCCCATATATTGGCACAGTATTTTTATGACTACAACAAGAATAGTTTAAAATGGTTTCCTTACTTCATTTTCATATAGGTACTTACGTCCATGAACCAATTAGATTAATTTCTACTTATTGTAGTTTCATGAAAATACCAGTTCAGAAAGTAAAATATTTTATTCTTTTATTTTATATTAATTTTGGACTACTACAAGTGGTAGAAAATTATAATTTTATCAATTTTTACATAGGTACATAGATAAATTTAGTGTGCATTGCAGTTTGGGCAGCAATTGCTTTTCAGCCTTTTAGATGTTAGTTTTTACTCATTGTATTTACACAGAAATATCCTTTTACAAGAAAGAATATCATAGTCTTTAATTTTTTAGTATTTTGAGCTACTACAAGTGGTAGAAAATAAAAAAAATCTATTAGTTTTTGATATAGGTACATCAACACGTTCAGTTCGCTCGCAGCTTCGTCACCAATGGATTGTTGGCATATTTGATTTCTACTCATTGTAGTAACACAAAAATACAATTTTACGATATAAAATATTATATCTTCCATTTTATAGTTACTTAAGGCTACTACATGTGGTAGAAAATTATAATTTTTACGATTTTTTATAAAGGTACATGAACAGATTTAGTTTCGCGAGGAATTTTAGCCACATAAATTGATGATTTTTACTTGTTGGAGTTGCACGGAAATAACATTTTAAGGCTCAACACAGTACATTATTCAATTTTGCATAAGTTTTGTGTTAGTACAAATGGTAGAAAATTGCCTTTTTGCGTTTTTATCAATTTCTTATACGGGCTTTATTATAAAAATGGTGAATAAAATCGTGTCCAATACCTACTACATAGATATTTAATTTATTCCATTCAAAGTCCAGCTTTTTCGTCTTTAACAAGAAAGGAGGAGTCCGAAGAATACAGAAAAAATCTTAAATATGAAATTGAAATGTATAAAAATTGAATAAATAAATTAAAACCTATTGTCAAAAACCTTATCTTGTCATGAAGACGTCAAAAAATTTCGTTGTTGGGTACCCACGAAGAAAAAATTTCCACTAAAATTCGTGCGTTGCTATGGTGATATGTCAAAAAAACACATTTTGATAGGTTAAAAAATATTGGTGTGGAATTTTCCTCAAAAATAAAGATAAAAAACCTTCTGCGCTCAAGCCCCCAGGATTTATTTTTGTATACGCCACTGGATAACAGTTAATTTCTTACCACATGAAGAAGCCTTAAGGTGTCGTTTTGTTTTTGGACTGCTGCCCCATTTGTCACCCCCAGGGCGACGAAAATAACTAAAATGATGGGCTGGTACATTTTGTGGAATGCCATTTTTTTTTCGAAATTTCGCTTTTATATACCTTACTAGATATTTACTAAACAAATTTTATTACAGAGTGTTTCAACGATTTTTTTTATCATTATTATTATTTATGGTTTACGATAAAACGTAATAATTTCAAAAATTTAAACAAATATCTTTTTAATAAAAATATATCTATCCTTAAAAAAAAGTAGGTATAGTGTTTTTTAATAGTTTTGGTTAGGCTGATTACCCGTGCTCAACTATTTTAACCAAGTTTTCGTGTAAAACGCATCGTGTACCCACTCTTTATACAGGGTGTCATTAAAAGTTTGTAACAAACTTTGACAGGTGATAGTACACATAAAAATAAGAAAAAAAGTTCATATGAACATAGGTCCTAAAATGCATAGTAGGGGAGCTACGGGCACCAAAAGGGTTAATATCGAAAATGGTTTTTTTTATACAGCAACTTTAAAAAGCTATGGAATTTTACAAAAAATTGCAAATGTTAATTAATTTTGATCCTTCACATTGTGATAAGGTAAAAAAGTAATTACTTAACTCAAAAGGGTACTTTTGGTAGGGGTGGGGGGTTGTTTTAACAAGAATTTTTTTTTGTATTGCATTTTTTTACATTTTGAGTCCATTTTTGAAAACTACTCCCATTTTAAAGTAAAAAAGCTACTCTTGTCTAAAGTCGCCCAGAGCAACGGTTTACGAGATAATTGAGCGTAAAGATTTTTAGTACCTTAGAATTTTTTTTTGTATTGCATTTTTTTACATTTTGAGTCCATTTTTAAAAACTACTCCCTTTTCTAAGTAAAAAAGGTACTCTTGTCTAAAGTCGCCCAGAGCAACGGTTTACGAAATAATTGAGCGTAAATTTTTTTAGTACCTCCTATAAGCAGAATAACGTTTACGTTCAAGTATCTCGTAAACCGTTGCTCTGGGCGACTTTAGACAAGAGTACCTTTTTTACTTAAAAAAGGGAGTAGTTTTTAAAAATGGACTCAAAATGTAAAAAATGCAATACAAAAAAAAATTCTAAAGTACTAAAAATCTTTACGCTCAATTATCTCGTAAACCGTTGCTCTGGGCGACTTTAGACAAGAGTATCTTTTCTACTTAAAAAAGGAAGTAGTTTTCAAAAATGGACTCAAAATGTAAAAAAATGCAATACAAAAAAAAATTCTTGATAAAACAACCCCCCACCCCTACCAAAAGTACCCTTTTGAGTTAAGTAATTATTTTTTTACCTTACCACAATGTGAAGGGTCAAAATTAATTAACATTTGCAATTTTTTGTGAAATTCCACAGCTTTTTAAAGTTGCTGTATAAAAAAAACCATTTTCGATATTAACCCTTTTTGTGCCCGTAGCTCCCCTACTATGCATTTTAGGACCTATGTTCATATGAACTTTTTTTCTTATTTTTATGTGTACTATCACCTGTCAAAGTTTGTTACAAACTTTTAATGACACCCTGTACATTATTTTGGTTGGTTGTGAAATCTCTGTCTCTAGCTGTTCGAATATCTCTAACAGAATGAGACTAAAGCGGGGTCTACACATAACGTTTTCCCTGACGTTTTACTTGATCAGGTAAAACGGATCAGGCAAAACCTTTCATGTAGACAATAAAACGTACGTTTTGCCTGAACTGAACAGGACTGAAGTCTAGGATTACCAGACGTCCGGATTAATCCGGACATGTCCGGATTTTTACTACGTCCGGGTGGGTCCGGGTGGATTTTTCATAAACGTCCGGATTTTAAAGTAGCCGCCTTTATAAACATCAAATAATGCAAAATAAACTAGTTTCAAAAAATGTAATTAAACAATAATCGTCGATAAATTTAGCAGTGTGAAAAACGGACATTTTACTTGAACTGATTTACGACGGAAGACCGCCTAGAGAACTGACCGGATCACGCATTGTTTTCCAATAAAATCATCGTTTTGCAGCAAAAACTGATCTAAAAACGTACGTTAAAACTATCAAGTGTCTACGCTAGTCTTTCAACCGTCATACTTGAACCTTTTGACTGACAGGCAAGACGTAAGGTAAAACGTTATGTGAAGACCCCGCTTAAAGTAGTATCATTAATTTCGCCTTGTTGAAGTTTCCACTTCTGCCGTGTGATCTTAAGCACACACAATTTTTTTGATAAAGTTTGTAATCTAAAAAAGTACATATCAGACAATTCTTCTTCTGATGACCACAATCTGCCTATCCACGAAAAATGGGCAAAATATTTTAATGCAAGTATTTCTACCCAGTGGACCAAAGAAAAAAATGAGCTGCTTTTATCTTCTGTGAACGGAATACTCATGACTTCATACAATTTAAGAAATATGAGCTGGTCAGAATTTTACGATTTTGTACTTCTGCCTAAAAATTCAACGCTGTTGAATAAAATACAAAGCAGTGAAATGTACCTATAAAATAGTAGGTATATTATGTTATTTATTAGTTATTGTTTTAATTTAAAAAAAAGTTGATTTTTTTGTGTGTGGCATCGAAAAAATTTTGACGTCCGGATTTTGTCCGGATTTTCTTGACGGCTGGTCCTGGTTAGATACGTTTTCACCTGGTAACCCTACTTAAGTCGGACCTGTTAAACTGATCGGTAGAGGCTTTGTTTCCAGTAAAACGTCAGTTTTAGCGGCATTTCTTGTGGTAGTGCATACAATTTTAATTCCTTTCGAGTGCAACTTAGAAGTTGAGACATTAAATAAGATAATTTTTTAGGAAATCAAACAGGTTATTGCCTTCCTCCACTAACTTTTAATTTGTTTTAAACAAATAGTCTCGACATGTTTCGTAAGTAGAAACTTACATCTTCAGGGGATATTACCAAACAAAATCAGCACATTTAAAAAAACTGGTTAAGAACTATGTTTAGCTACTGAAACGGTTAAGTTATAGATATTTAAAACAAAAAACATTATTGAAAAAAGCAGTGCTTCCTCCATGGTGTATCAAAAACTGATCTAAAAACGTACGTTAAAACTATCAAGTGTGTACGCTAGTCTTTCAACCATCATACTTGACCCTTTTGACTGACAGGCAAGACGTAAGGTAAAATTTTGTGTCTAGACCGGGCTTAACAGAAGAGACCGAATGCAGACTCTGTTTGGAGAATGATGAAACAGAAATAAATAAATACTGTGCGAATATTCGGCTCTTGCACGTTTACGTCAGAACACTTTCGGTAAACCTCAGATTGATTCAGAAGATCTGAACAGTGTCTCGCCCAAATTGATAGCAAGCCGTTTTGGAGGATTAGGCATACAGTAATGGTGAGAAATCACTCAAAAGTGATAATGGAATTTGAATGAAGTATTCGGCACTATGCTGCGCTACACGGCTCGGCATTTTAGATTAAAATCGTCCTGTCGCGAATTTTCACTTAGTGTGGTCCAAGCTTAAAATCAACTTTTATAAAAAATAAAAAAAAGGAACCCCCTTGTATAGGTGTCGGATTTAAAAAGATTTTTAATATAATTTTAAGGGCGAATTAATCCGTCAATCAATCAATAAATTAATAAAAAAAATTGTAGTGCCGACAAATCCAATTTGCATTTTAATCCTTTTAGGTTTAAACAAATTAGTTTTACAATCAATATTGTTTAAATTGCCGTGGGTATCTAATCATTTTGTTATTATTATTCTGAGGAGTACTTCTTTGTAAAAAGTAATGTTGGTATAGTTTTTGCAAATATAAAAGCCGAATATCCTTTAAAGAAAGTGACATGGGCGCCGGTAGATATACTCATGAATATTATTTAATTTAATTATGGCGTAAACTAAAGAAACAAAAATAGAAAATAAAACTTTCTATTCCTCCACCTACAGAAACGACACTGATTTATTTTCTAACTCTGCATACTGCCGACTAAAGGGGTCCCGAAACGAACACTTGAAAGCAATTAAAAGCGCATCTCAAAAAAATCTGCCAATCAGGTGCCGTCCATCCACCTAGCCTCGATCGCTCGGAAAACAAATACTTTGTGGTCGGACCGCAAAGTGCCGGACCTTTTTTCTGTCTGTAGGGTTGAAATTATACCAGGAAGATTTTATATGAATTTGGATAATTTTTGAAGGGCAGAATGAAGCAAAATTTCATGAAATCAATAGAACCCCATATTAGGAGTTATTTAAGTGACTTTGCAAAAAGTATATCAGAGATGGGAGAGGAACAGATGCGCTCTTTAACAATAAGTTCGTTCCATCAAAGCGTGGGACGGTTATAGAACGGTACGAAAAATCCTGTTTGCGTTCCAGGTCGACGTTGAACTGTTATGGGACAGTCAGTTTTCCGTTCCATCAAGCAACCTAAACTGGTTTCGGACTCCTCTGAAAGACAAGAATTGCACACAGGCGCATTAGAAGGCGCGGAAAAATTGTATGTAAAACACACACATTTCTAGTTTACATCACCTGAGATAATAACATACCATAAAATTACATTAAACTTACATTAGTCTGAGAACATTCAAAAAAACAGTGAATAACCCAAAAAATTTAAATTTTTTTCAAAATAAATTGAGTTTTACAACCAATTTTAACACATGACAAAATGCCGGGGAAGCCACGTAAATATACAAATATTTTTTAAATTTCCAAAAAAAATTTTTACAACATCTGCATGATTTTTTTGCAAGAGCCTCTTAATTTTTATTACTACGGGACTGCGGATCATGTAGGTATACCACATGAAAAAAAGCTATACTGACCATAGGGTAGCTTGCTTATAAAAAGAAAAACTAGTTTAGCAGGTGATTGGATAGGATTCGCTTTAAGGCATCGACATTAAGGTCATTACTAAAGTACAAGCTGTAGGGGTCAGCTAACAGCTTAATTTTAAAAATCTACAATGGCAACTTAATTAATAATTTTACTCAGTTAGAGGTTGAACCGTAAAGAAAATTCATTTATTTTTAACACTCACTATTGTACGATATTAAATTAAAGTAACTCACGTTATTGTATTCAACCCATCACATCACTAACTTTGACTATAATCACTGACTAACACTTGACAACACCTTACTTGTAGAGACTGTGAGCTTAAATTAAATAAAAAAAGAATAGATCCTAGCCTTTTTATCAACTCGGTTCGATGATGAAATATCCGCCAAATCAAGGTTCTAAAGCCTCGAGACAAAAACGGCGCCAACCTAATTTTAATTAGGACAGCCAAACAAGGCAAAATCTTTACTCTGTGTTTGCATGGCTTTGCGCATTGCTAAAAATAAAAGCAGGCAGACCGCAAGGTTAATCCCACTACGCCAAACTTTGATACTTTGTATGACCTTAAATGGTGTTGAAAATCACGAGCAGGAAATCTTGATGTTGTTCCCCACTTTAACACTTGTTATAAAAGCGCGATCTGGATAGCAAAAGAGATCAATCGGAGTAGTAATATCAATCGGAGTAGATCAATCGGAATAGATTAATCAGAGTAGATCAGTTGTAATATTTAAATCAATCGGAGTAGTAATATCAATCGGAGTAGATCAATCGGAATAGATTAATCAGAGTAGATCAGTTGTAATATTTAAATCAATCGGAGTAGTAATTTTAATCGGAGTAGTAATTTCAATCAGTTCAAATCAGTCAAGTTATGATTTTTGAATCCAAACCAAAAAGTGAAAATAAGTAAATAAATAATAAAAGTGACTAAATGTGCCAAAGGTAACTGTAATGCCACAAAACAAAAAAACTAAGTAGTGTTAAATATTAGTGGTGGCATTCTGGCTGTAATTATGGTGAGAGATTTATTTTGAACTTTAATCTATCGGTTGTTGCTTAAAATTCGTGGACTATGAAAATTGACTTTGAATCATTTTGTTTTACCATACAAACTTTTGCTCACAAGAGCGTTTTGCTAATATGTTAACTGATAGACTATGGTTAAAAAGAGTTTATTGAAAAATATGATTTTAATGTTATAAATTTAACTTTTGTGTGACTTGAATAAAAATAACGACATGCAATACTTTGGGATATGTACTATATTTTATTTATCAATATATAATAACTTGCTTTAATGAAAGTGTTTAATTTATATCAATAAAACGGTTGTAAACAAAGCAATATACGCTAAAACGCTTACGCTAAAAAGATGGTAAAGATTTTGTAACTGCACCCGGGGTAACTTAGAAAAATATTCGCTCGGTTTTCACGAAACCCTGGGGCAGCTTCACAATTGGCGCAGTCGGTAGGATGATTTTCTGAGAGAAAGGGAGAGAGAAGTCCTAGAATAAGAAGAAAAAAAACAACAAACTCAGAAAAGTTTTAGGTCCCCTTTGGACAGTAAATAGCTTTTAATATGGCAACCGAATACCCTTCAGCGACACCCATAGTATTCCAAGTCCCGCAACAGGTTCAAGTAGGCAACGACTCGATCTCGACCTACGATAGACAAACCAGCGTTGATAAATTTTTAGCGCTCATCGAAGAAACTGCTTCGCTAGACACTAGTCATATGGTTCGCTTCTGGCAGACAACCTTAGAAGAAAATAGAAATAGAGTAAACTGTAGTGCAGTTGACCAGAAACCCAGGGGCTCTGCTGAGGAGGAAAAAAGATGGGAGTAAAGATCGAAGGGGTAGGGATATTTGCGTGCACGTCCGAAGGAACCCCGTTTAATATGGTTAAAGTACAAGTAAATAGACGTGTATATTCAGCTTTAGTACATAGTGCATTATCCCTGATAAAAACCCATAGAGCAAAGGGGTTCAACCAAAGAATTAATTAATACCCACATTAGAAGAAATATTGTATTCAGTTTTGATTTATAGATTTAGAAGTGCCTCAACAATTTTTATTGAAAAAAGTTGATAGTATTGGAGCTTACTTAGGTTAGATTTTTTGCAAAAATATGGAAAAATGGAGAAATTATTTAATGTACGCTTTTAAATAGAGAAATACCCTTAATTAAAGAGAAAAGAAGTTTCGATAGTTTGTGCAATAAGATATGCAAGCAAACTTCCGTTCAGATTGAAAATTTGACAAGTAAAATAGTGGAAGTTTAAAAAGAGTTGACGAAACTCACTTTGTCCCAGGAAAGAAGAAATAATCAAAGTTCTCATGTAAGTGCCGTTACTGAGAACTTGTACACTGAATCGGCGGCAACCGGTCTCAAGTGTCATAACAACTCAAGAATTGATTCTTCGATCCAAACGACAACCCAAACGACAGAGGAAGGGAAGCCTGCAGCTTCCGACAGCAGAAACTCTTCAGTGAGAAAGAAAAAGCAAAATTGTTCGGAATCGAGAGATACGGTTTTAGAGAAACCCCAGAGAAGTGAAGGCCCGAAAAGTAGGCCTTTCCAGAGCAAGTAGTAGCAGACAGAAAAAGAAAGAAAGAGGTGTGTGTACTTAAAGGACGACTTAGTTATAGCGCCGCATATTCATGCACTTTGTTCAGTAACCGTTCGCCAAATATCCAAAGTGATACCCAGCAAATGGTTCTGGAACCAGTAATGGATAATCCTACGGGATTGCTTGTGGCAAGAGTCTTGTGCAAAACGGCTTTAGCCAGAGTTTTTAATGCAGAGCAAAGAGAACAAGAAGTTTGACAAGTGTGTTCTGAAGATATTGCCGAGATTTTTAAATAGCTAAACCTCAAATTGATTAAAAATCGACAATAGAGTTAGTTGCATAAAATATAACTTATATGTACTACAGTGAAATTGCGAACGGATTTGATGGGATTTCCCTGTTAATACTATGCAGACAGTGGTGAAGAAATTTTGATGGGCATTTTAGGTTTAGTTATTATAGATTTTAAAAAAAAGAGGGAAGCAGAGAAAGAAGCATCCCAAGTATATACCAATGAGAAAAAGTAGAAGAGACATTAAAAAAAAATTACGCACATATAGAATTTAGATGTGATCTAAATGCAGAATTGGATGGTGAGTTTAGATATTGACAAAGGTGAGTTTAGATAACTTTGATCAATATAGAGGAATTATGAAGTTAGACCAATTATTTTATAAGATACTGTGGAGATGCAGTACCAGAGGTGATGTGAAAAGTTGGTTGAGCTGATAATAAAGAAGTTGTTGCTAAAAGAGAGCAGTTTTAATGACCCGGGATCATTTGAGTTTTAAGGTAGCTGAGAGAGGGTCAGTTACGGTGAGTTGGTAGCTGGTAGATGGTCAACTACTGTGACAGAGATAGTCACGGAGAAGTTGTGGAAGACATCCAATGAATCAGTAGAACTTAAGCAGTTTTGAAATGGAAAATGTGCAACGACACAACATTTTGATGTACAAATCAAAATGCAGTTTTCAAAAAAGAGTTCTCTGAGAGTGTAAGGAGTTAGCAATATGATGTTGCATGGTACTTCAGTGGCGCGATGCAAGATTTCTGCAAAGTTAGAAAAGTGCGAGTAGTCAACAAAATGCCTTGGTAACAATAAAGCTAAAATAAAATGTGCGTAAAAGAACTAAAGAGAGTTCCTTCTTGTCTCGACCCATTGTGCCGTCACTTTTCTTTTACTAGACGTTAGTAAAAAAATAAACCAATCGGACATCGGACTGGTCCACAATATATTAGACGACAGACGACTTGAAATTTGAACCAGGAAAATACATTAATTGGGTCACAGCGTCTCGACGAAAAGAGAAGTCCTACGTTATAGTGAAGATGGTTAGACCGAGAACAGCAAACAGGGTTAGATGCAGTGTAGATGCCTAGACCGGGCAGAGCCAGTGTCTTACTTGCGATCGGATTTTGTTTATATTACTTGGTCTTGAAAATTGAAACACGTATCAAATAAAATATTTTGTAGTGCGTCAACTTTATAGGTTGAGATGATATATTTTTTGTTTGCGGTGAATGCTTAAACTAGTGTGCAAGAAGATATTCAGGGTGCGTTTGTTATTACTGTCATGAGAAGTATTTTTTTCGATTTGGATTATTAAGTGTTTAAATAGTGACAGCTATGAAACTAAGCCCTAGAGGAGCAAATGTTTTATAAAATATGTTATTGGGTTGTATTTGCTAAACTTTAGAGGAAGTTGATTTATATTGCTTTCATGTAAACTATTTTAGGCCGCTAAGATTAAAAATGTTCTAATTTAAATTTGGCATTAGTTTAGGAAATATTATAGCAGTAAATCATTTTAGTTCTGTATGTGTCAAACTAACCTTTAGTTTTAAGTGCGGAGGCTAAATAACTCAAAATTAATAAGAAAGGTTACATAAAGTGCAATAAAAGAAAATAATAATTCAAAAGTGAAGTGGAAATTAAAAAAAATAAAAAGAAGTGAATATAAAAGAAAAAGTTTTACCTAATTACAAACGTGTTGGAATATGGTTAGAACGGGACGGCGTCAGATGTAGCTGCAGTTCGATATCTACATGAAAGATGAACGTGCAGATTCTATCCAACCACCTTTTACAGGAAAGCTACGAAAACTAAGAAGCAAGTGAGGTTTAGACATAGGTATTATTAATGCAGAAAAAGGATGTAAGTAGAATTTAAATTTAGAGAATGAAACTTTAGGTAATTTTTTTTTGGTAAATAGCTTACACTCTAAGATTATACTAAAACCGATTAATGATTGTACGAAATTTTAATTTCAGCGTGGCATGTACCTTACCTTTAAGCACAAAAGCACAAGACAAATATTATATTTTTGGAAATGGCAATAAATAAAATCTCAATTGTTGCCATTTGAGTCATTCGCAATCAAATAAGTTGATTGTCGTTTTGGTTTTGCAGATTAAAGGCTCTTTATAATAGGCCAAAGTAAAATAAAATAATTAAATATTCAGCTCTTTGGAAAGCCATAAATCGTTTCTGTCAACAGAAAGTTAGGGTCTCATAAAAGTGGGTCAAATTAAAGCGATTGTCGGGCACTCCCAAGAGGCTTTAAAGTAGGTAGGCGTTAACAGACGTTCTTAGACAGCTGTATCAAATTACTAGGAATACTTAATAAAATTATTGGTATACAATAATAGTAGGTCAAAAGAAAATATAGGTTAACATAAAAATAAAGTCACAGAGATAATCGTAATATTTTCTTTAATGATATTCATATTTAGTTTTTTTACAATTTTTACTTAATCTAACAATGCACAGCAATATCTCTTAACTTAATTTAAAATAAAGTGTCTATTATTTATCAAGGTAAATATTTATATAAACAATAACTACTTAAATTTATGTCACAATAAAAACTATGCTATATTCAAAAAAAAAAAATCTTCATCCAATGAAAAGTACATAAACCAGATGTAAGCTATTTAAGAGCTTACATTGGTCTTGTAAGAAGGGAGGAATGTAGGGGTCAGCTAACAGCTTAATTTTAAAAATCTACAATGGCAACTTAATTAATAATTTTACTCAGTTAGAGGTTGAACCGTAAAGAAAATTCATTTATTTTTAACACTCACTATTGTACGATATTAAATTAAAGTAACTCACGTTATTGTATTCAACCCATCACATCACTAACTTTGACTATAATCACTGACTAACACTTGACAACACCTTACTTGTAGAGACTGTGAGCTTAAATTAAATAAAAAAAGAATAGATCCTAGCCTTTTTATCAACTCGGTTCGATGATGAAATATCCGCCAAATCAAGGTTCTAAAGCCTCGAGACAAAAACGGCGCCAACCTAATTTTAATTAGGACAGCCAAACAAGGCAAAATCTTTACTCTGTGTTTGCATGGCTTTGCGCATTGCTAAAAATAAAAGCAGGCAGACCGCAAGGTTAATCCCACTACGCCAAACTTTGATACTTTGTATGACCTTAAATGGTGTTGAAAATCACGAGCAGGAAATCTTGATGTTGTTCCCCACTTTAACACTTGTTATAAAAGCGCGATCTGGATAGCAAAAGAGATCAATCGGAGTAGTAATATCAATCGGAGTAGATCAATCGGAATAGATTAATCAGAGTAGATCAGTTGTAATATTTAAATCAATCGGAGTAGTAATATCAATCGGAGTAGATCAATCGGAATAGATTAATCAGAGTAGATCAGTTGTAATATTTAAATCAATCGGAGTAGTAATTTTAATCGGAGTAGTAATTTCAATCAGTTCAAATCAGTCAAGTTATGATTTTTGAATCCAAACCAAAAAGTGAAAATAAGTAAATAAATAATAAAAGTGACTAAATGTGCCAAAGGTAACTGTAATGCCACAAAACAAAAAAACTAAGTAGTGTTAAATATTAGTGGTGGCATTCTGGCTGTAATTATGGTGAGAGATTTATTTTGAACTTTAATCTATCGGTTGTTGCTTAAAATTCGTGGACTATGAAAATTGACTTTGAATCATTTTGTTTTACCATACAAACTTTTGCTCACAAGAGCGTTTTGCTAATATGTTAACTGATAGACTATGGTTAAAAAGAGTTTATTGAAAAATATGATTTTAATGTTATAAATTTAACTTTTGTGTGACTTGAATAAAAATAACGACATGCAATACTTTGGGATATGTACTATATTTTATTTATCAATATATAATAACTTGCTTTAATGAAAGTGTTTAATTTATATCAATAAAACGGTTGTAAACAAAGCAATATACGCTAAAACGCTTACGCTAAAAAGATGGTAAAGATTTTGTAACTGCACCCGGGGTAACTTAGAAAAATATTCGCTCGGTTTTCACGAAACCCTGGGGCAGCTTCACAAAGCTACAAAATGTGATTTTCCTAACTTCTTAGAAGTATCACGATAACTTTATGGATATTAAGGTTTTCTATAATATGTAGGTAATTTCACAAATATTTTATAAAAATCAAATTAGAAAATACAAATAAATAAATATATAAATTTCACATAAAACTTGTGATATTAGAAAAAATAAATATATTTTCACAAGTTTCGCCCAAAAATATGTGCTAATGCAAGTTCGTGTTAATTTTTGGTATATTTAGTTTATTAGGCAGTCTGTAGTAGTTTATAGTTTGTGAATACAGGGTGTAACTAAATAAGTGTAAAACATTTAAGGGGGGGATTCCGCATCAAAAAAAGATAGGATCTTTCATATAAAGAAACTTCATTGGAGCATCCCTTGTTAAGATACAGCCCCTTAAAGGGGGTACATAAAATGTTCTACTACCAAAAAAGCCGGTAATGAATTTGGTTTACCCCATGGTTGTAAGGGGTGGAAAACGCAACCCCTAAAATTTATTTCCAATGTAATTTTGAGTCTTATTATTTGTTTACCATTTAAAAAGGTATTTCCGATAGCCTGTTTTATTGTAAATAAAAAATGTCTCTTGGATTTTTGCCCAAAATAAACCAGTTCGCAGCAAAAAATTATTTCACGAACAACTACAGCGATACATCGTCATAAATGTTATGACCCCCTTTAAGGGGCGGTATCTTAACAAGGGATGCTCCAATAAAGTTTCTTTATATGAAAGATCCGAGATCCTATCTTTTTTCGATGAGGAATCATCCCCTTAAATGTTTTACACTTATTTAGTTACACCCTGTATAAATTAAATTGATGTAATTTTATCTGCATTATAAAGAACTAAAATTAAAAATATATTATGATAATCCTATGTAATTGTGTAATCCTTTCTGTGTGCAAATTTAATTTCGTGCTCTCGAATTCATCCGTTGCCTTCGATTTATCTTTAAGCCAGACGCCAAACCTACCCTTTCTTTTAGTCACGTGATTTTGAATTTAACTCTCTCGCAGATGATCACGTGCCTGAAGTAAATCGAACAGCATTCGGTTTTTGGACAGTTATTTGGTCGTTCCATCTAACCCGAACCGTTTTATAACAGTCCTCGTACTCCTTGTACTGCATTACGCGCGCATTGAGATTTTTTGGACGGTTCTATGACCGTAGAACTGTTTGATGGAACAGAACTAATAAAAGGACTCTTTCAAGCCCTGCGTATTGGCTCCCTATCAGTGTTGCCAGATTTGAAGGTTTTCCTTCAATATGAAGGATTTTGAATAAAAATTTTGACTAACAATCGTGAAATTTGGTACCCGTGAATTTAAAAATCAAACAAGTTTCGTGGCTAATTGGGTAAAAAAGAATTTTTGTTTCTCTCATATTTTTCCGTGGGTAGCCTGAAAGCTTAACCTCACGGGGGTCCAAGATCTAATGGACACCTAATAAGTGTTGACAGTTAACTGTTTCGTCCTTATGGGACTTCTCAGAGCACTGCTGGTCAATGTGACAAGTCTTGCAAAGTTAATTAGACGGATTTATGTCTAATGAAATGTAAATAGTAAGGAAACTATCGCAAGAAGCGCCATCTACCGAGATACGAGAGAAACAAAAAATAAACGCAGGCGAAAAACTGCTATACAATATCGATCAATGAAAAGATCGAATGCAAATAAAAGAAAACAAACTATAGTCCGTGACCTACGACATCTCTTTGTCTTTCAGGCCAGATCAACGCATATTGCATTTTTACCCGTCATCAAGACAGTGAGTGTCAATCAACGGAATTTTTTAAGCCAAATAATACTAACAATTACTGATTTTTAAATTCACGGGTACGAAATTCCACGTTTGTTTTTTTATTTTGTTTTCCGAATGCTCGAAAAAATGGTGTTCTTTCAGCCAACTAGAATCGCGTGCGAAAAAGTGACTGTTATTGTTTTTTGTTTTAAAAACAAATTCACCTCATAAAATATTGACCATAATATGTAGTTTATTATTTATCACCATGTATATAAAAACAACAAATATTTTTGATAATTTTTAGCAAAAGATTGATTTTTATCCCTAATAAATTAATAAAAAAATGTTTTTAAATTAATAGATGCTCAATTTATATTTTAATCCTTTAATATGCTTATCATATTTTGGACGTTCAGAACGTGCCAGTTTTTTATTATGACTTTAAAAAAATCCTTCAATTTACGCTAGATAAGACCAAAATTTTATTTAGCAAAAATATAGTGAAGTAATAAATGTATTAATAGGGACCTATTGCAATAGTGCCAGGCACAAATTGTGCCGGGCACTATATTGACAGTTTCTCATTGCAACAGCTGTGTCCTTTCAAAATTAGGCCGTTGTGTATTATACGAGCCGGATTTAATAGTGACACCACTATTAATGGAAAATAAACGACGGGATTTATAAATTCGACTTTGGTATGTCAATTTTGAAAGATCAAGTGTCAGTTTGTAATGCGAAAGTGTCTGTCTGTATGTCTGTCTGTCTGTAACGACCAACGTGCATAACTTAAAAACCGCTTGGCTGATTTTAATGAAATTTGGTACCTAGGCTGGGTTTTGGGCCGAGATGGTCCCATTTAAAAATGAACAAAATCCACCGAGCACAAACCAAATAAAAGGGTGGGGGTAGATTTCAAAAATTAGAGTTTATGGGAAAATATGGCGTGTGTGACATCAAACGAAAGGTAATTGAGTCTGGAGTTCAACAAAATACATTTTAATTTATTTAAAAAAAAAGGGTGAGGGTATATTTCAAAAATTAGAGTTTAAGTGAAAATATGGCGTGTGTGATATCAAACGAAAGGCAATTGAGTCCGGAGTTTAACAAAATACATTTTAGCTTTTGTTTTTTTTAAGGGTGGGGGTAGATTTCGAAAATTTGAGTTTAAGTCAAATCATGGCTTGTGTGGTATCAAACAAAAGGTAATTTAGTCCGGAGTTGAATAAAATATATTTTAGTTTTTAGTTATATTAGCTCACACGTACACTATAGTACCTAGTGTGAGCTTCGGGGCCCATATAATGGCAGAGTATTTTCTATAGCTCCATCATAGTTACGATCGACCTTCCAAAGCTCAGCTCTTTAGCGTCTCTGGAAGTGGACAATGTTACTTTTACATAACTTTACATATATAGGGGAGGAAAGTAAATTAGAATTTTGGGGTTTTTTGATTTTTTCCAGCGGTTTGGTCATAATTTCTATCAGTCTGCCAAATTTCAGCTTTGTAGCATGTCTGGAAGTACAGTAGAATTTTGATAATCTATACATGAGTGAGTGAGTCAGTGAGTGAGTGGCAATTTCGACGTTTTTTGAAATTTCGTAACTACTTTACTACTTTATGGAAGTTCATGAAACTTTGAGGGAATGTTAACCTTATGAAGATCTACGACTGTGCAAAGTTTGAGATTCGTAGCTCATTCCGAAGTAGAGTTTTAGATAGGTCAAATATGAGCTGAAATGTTTCAAGAAAAGATGGAACGGCAGCGCGAACTTGGCGAGGCACTGCCGTGCCCTCAGATAAAATAATCAACTGTTTTCATACTTACCAGCGACCCTGTATATTATACATTTCAATATAGTTTAGAGTTGCATTATTAATGCTTATGAAGTGGTTATTACTACTTCTTTGCCGCTAATTTTCCTTTATTCCCTAGGTACCCAATTAATGAAAAACTCGATCAAAAACCTATACATATTCACTATAATTATTTTAATGTAGAATATATAGTAAGTAGCATTTAATTTTATTAAATCAATTAAAGGATATATACAAAGACATATAAATTAATAGGTACAAAATTAAAGTTTTATTATTAAGACTCATTTCTTTGAAAAAGAGATACTTTTGGGTTCTGACGACTACCAATCAAAGATCTTTTTGCGATATGGAGCAGATTTATTTTGGCTCTAATTTTTGTGATCATTTTAAATATGGTGGGTAAGAAGAATTGTTTTTTTAAAGTAGTTAAATTCAAACTTAATTTTTCGAAAGAAATAGTAGAAATTTAGGGTAAATAATGCAGTTATATGGGGTAAATGATGCAGTCATTTGGGACAAATGACACAGTCATTTGGGGCAAATGATGCAGTAATTTGGGGCAAATAATGCAGTCAACAAAAACACATGTAAATCAAATGACACTTACTTAATTAGTTAGCTCATTTGTTTTAAATAAGTCCACTTCCGTTTTAAATGTGTTTATAATGACAGCAATCATTTGTAATTACTAAATAGCTCATTTTGACTCAAAGAACAAACTTATTTGGCCCAAATGAAAAAGTTATCTGTTTCATATTCAAATGGAATTTTTAGGTTTTTTGATAAGTTTATTTTGAGTGTAGATGGTTCGGTTAAACTATTAGCTCACACATATACTATACTATAGTAGTGCGAGCTATGGTGATCATAATTTTTTCGAGAAAAAAAAATTGCTCCGATTTCAAAAATATTTATATATCTTTGCGTTTCAGATGATTTTGAAACTTTTTTGTTGCGCCGTCTGTCTGTTTGTCTGTATGTCTGTCTGTCTGTCTGTATGTCTGTAACGACCAAAGCGCATAACTCAAAAACCGCTTGGCCGATTTTAATGAAATTTGGTACCTAGGCTGGGTCTTGGGTCGAGATGGTCCCATTTAAAAATGAACAAAATCCACCGAACAGAAACCAAATAAAAGGGTGGGGGTATATTTCAAAAATTAGAGTTTATGTAAAAATATGGCGTGTGTGATATCAAACGAAAGGTAATTGAGTCTGCAGTTAAACAAAATAAATTTTAATTTATTTAAAAAAAAAGGGTGAGGGTATATTTCAAAAATTTGAGTTTAAGTCAAAACATGGCTTGTGTGGTATCAAACAAAAGGTAATTTAGTCTGGAGTTAAATAAAATATATTTCATTAGCTCACACGTACACTATAACTTTAGTACCTAGTGTGAGCTTTGGGGCCCATATATTGGCAGAGTATTTTATATATCTTTGCGTTTCAGATGATTTTGAAACTTTTTTGTCGCGCCGTCTATCTGTCTGTCTGTCTGTCTGTATGTCTGTCTGTCTGTCTGTCTGTCTGTATGTCTGTATGTCTGTATGTCTGTCTGTAACGACCAACGCGCATAACTCAAAAACCGCTTGGCCGATTTTAATGAAATTTGGTACCTAGGCTGGGTCTTGGGTCGAGATGGTCCCATTTAAAAATGAACAAAATCCACCGAACACAAACCAAATAAAAGGGTGGGGGTAGATTTCAAAAATTAGAGTTTATGTGAAAATATGGCGTGTGTGATATCAAACGAAAGGTAATTGAGTTTGGAGTTAAACAAAATACATTTTAATTTATTTTAAAAAAAGGGTGGGGGTATATTTCAAAAATTAGAGTTTAAGTGAAAATATGGCGTGTGTGATATCAAACGAAAGGTAATTAGAGGAGTAAAGGAGTTTAACAAATAACATTTTAGTTTTTGCTTTTTTTAAGGATGGGGGTAGATTTTAAAAATTTGAGTTTAAATCAAGACATGGCTTGTGTGGTATCAAACAAAAGGTAATTTAGTCTGGAGTTGAATAAAATATATTTCAGTTTTTAGTTATATTAGCTCACACGTAAACTATAACTATAGTACCTAGTGTGAGCTTAGGGGCCCATATATTGGCAGAGTATTTTTATATATCTTTGCGTTTCAGATGATTTTGAAACTTTTTTGTTGCGCCGTCTGTCTGTCTGTCTGTATGTCTGTCTGTCTGTAACGACCAACGCGCATAACTCAAAAACCGCTTGCCCGATTTTGATGAAATTTGGTACCTACGCTGGGTTTTCGGTCGAGATGGTCCCATTTAAAAATGAACAAAATCCACCAAACACAAGCTAAATAAAAGGGTGGGGGTATATTTCAAAAATTAGAGTTTATGTAAAAATATGACGTGTGTGATACCAAACGAAAGGTAATTGGGTCTGGAGTTAAATAAAATACATTTTAGTTTAAAAAAAAGGTGGGGTAGATTTGAAAAATTAAAGTTTAAGTCAAAACATGGCTTGTGTGGTATCAAACGAAAGGTAATTCCCAACAAACATTTAAAGTTGTAACGACGAAACGCCAACTAGAAAGAATTTCTTAAAAGTAACCGCAACGTACTCCCGCTACGTCTCAGTATACCATACAGCGACGTTATAATTCCCTAAGTGGGGAACCAATTTCTGGTTGTAACTACTAGGCCAAGTGTTTAAAGTCACTGTAGTAACAACTACACTACTACGTCGTAGCCACGTATCTACTACGTCGAAGAGGCTGTTTTTTTCCGTAATGGCATCAAAGTTGCGATGTAGTTGCAAATAATATAATCGTTTCTTTTTGGTAGAATTGTAACACAATATGGTGGACACAACAGTAAACAGACTCGCTTAGTTTTTTTGTTTGGTTATGGTTATAATATGAACTATGTTATCCAAAAGTGTGAGAATTTACGAGCAGAGGATCAAAATTCGAGTGCGACGCAAAGTTTTTTGTATAACATGCATTATATATATTGCAAAAAACCGGTGCGCCCGTAAAATTGAGCCGTTTTCTGGTAGCTGATGGAATTTTTGTGTTGTGATTTTGGAGGTTATGTTTTCTTAATCGACAGTTAACTCCAACAAATGGTGCTTAAGAAGAGCATTTTTGGTAAGCTTCAACTAATTTGTTTATAAAATAGTATGGCTCTTTAATATGAGCTCATAAAACGACAACAAAAATATTAAATTTTCTTTCTTACATAAAAACATGGCGTCCCAAACTATATTCCCTGATAGTCGAAAAGGTAACTTGAAAGTAGTTGCGGCTTTAAAGTTGATCCAAAAAGTTATTTTGTCTACATTGTTACATCAGATGTTACTATGATGACACAAACTTTTGTGGTAAAAATTAAAGTTATAATGTAGTTGTCGGATACACTTGTTTGGGACTCCAATGAAGCTTAACTTTTTAGTGGTAATTAAGTAGGATATAAAAGTCAGGGCGACTACGAAATAACGACTAAAAAGAAAGTAAAACTTTAGCAACGTCCTATTGTGGTAGAGAAGACTATCAGAATCGACTATCAAGAAACAATCCTATGAAGTAGTTTGGAGGGTCGTATTTACGAAACATCTACTATTTCCTGATACTAAATAGTAGTTAGAACTAAAAAGTAACAAATTTTGGTTGGGATCACCACATTTCTACTATAAGAAAGTAGCAAAGCCTTTAGAACATGTAGCCGCTACTATAAATGTTAGTTGGGTTAAGTCTGTACTTCAATAAAATATATTTCAGTTTTTAGTTATATTAGCTCACACGTACACTATAACTATAGTACCTAGTGTGAGCTTAGGTGCCCATAGATTGGCAGAATATTTATTTAATTCTTAATTTTGGTATTTTGTCAGCAAAAACAAATCGTAGAAATACAATTTACCTACTAAATCAATCCAAACTATCGATAGTTCTCCAGCACTGCTTGCTAAAATCATAAACTAATAGTTTATGCTAAAATGATTAAAAAATCTACCGAAATCTACCGATTTTTCTCGAAGCCTTCTACCGAAGACCTTAGGGTCGAGGGTGGCAACGCTGCTTCGCAAGAGTGTCACATTGACCAAGCAGTGTTCTGAGGAGTCTCATAAGTACGAAACAGTTAACTGTCAACACTTACTAGGTGTCCATTAGATGTTGGACCCCCGTGAGATTAAGCTTTCGAGCTACCCACGGAAAAATATGAGCGAAACAAAAACTTCCTTTTTACCCGATTAGACACGCATCAGTGGCGTATATATGGGGGGGCTGGGGGGCCTGGGGGGCCTGGACCCCCCGAAGCTAAGATTTTTTTGGATATTTTCCACATATTACATGAATACAAACATAAAATAGCATAAAATACAGCCTCATGAGGTCTCGGCCCCCCCCCCCAAAACTGGCTCGGGCCCACCCCGAAACTTGTTTCTATATACGCCACTGTCACGCATACTTGTTTGATATTTAAGATAATGCCAAATCGACGATATTTTTTTCTCGACGCCTGCTAAAAGCGATAAAGATGTGGCCTTGTCAGAAGGACACTGGTGGCATTTTGTTTACGCTGTGCATGATGTGCATTTTCAACCTTTATGCACAATCGGCCTATCTGGCAACTGTCATCAATCGTCTGGAATTGGCCGCAACTTGTGCCGTTTCCTTGTTTACGAGTTTTCTGGTAAGTAATAGGAACTTATTGCAATAAGGCCAGACCTATTCTGACAGTGTTTCGTTGAAAAATGACAGTTGATCTTTTAAAATTGACATACCAAAGTCGAACTTATAAATCCAGTCGTTTAATTTCTATTAATAATGGCGGCAGTATTAATTCCGGCTCTTATAATACACAAGACGCTAGCGCTACCAAGTCCACTTTCAATCCCTGACTTCGCATGCGCAGATCTACCAATATTATTTACCTCATGTCTTAGAATAGATGAATACAGGGTGATTTTCACTTGAATGATTCTAACCACATGAAAATAGAAAGTTTCAAAAACCTAACCTAACAAAACCTAATCAAATCTAACCGAACCGAAGGAAACTGAACCAATAATTTTTTTCAAAAAAAAACCTTCCTGACTTCCTGCCCGGGATCCTAGAGGATGTGAATCCGAACCGAACCAAACCGAACCTAACTAAACTGAACCAAACCTAACCTAACCAAACTAAACTACAACACGTACTGCTAATTAGGTTTAGTTGGGTAGGGTTAGGTTTGGATAGGTTCGGTTCGGTACGGTCCGGTTCGGATTCACATCCTCTAGGATCCCGGGTAGGAAGTCAGGAAAGTTTTTTTTTTGAAAAAAAATATTGGTTTAGTTTGCTTTGGTTCGGTTCGGTTAGATCTGATTAGGTTTCGTTAGGTTAGGTTTTTGAAACTTTCTATTTTCATGTGGTTAGAATCATTCAAGTGAAAATCACCCTGTACATCTATTCTAATACATGAGGTAAATAATATTGGTAGATCTACGCATGCAAAGTCAGGGATTGGAAGTGGACTTGGTAGCGCTAGCGTCTTGTTTATAATACACAAAGGCCTAATTTTGAAAGAAGACAGCTGTTCTTATAATGCGAAACTGTTAGAATAGTGCCCGGCACTATTACTGTCTGGCTTTATCGCATAAAAAAACATTTCATGTAAAAAAAGCCAAGTACGCGAAAATGATATTCCGTAAAAAGAATTGAGATAAAAGTAAACCCAAGTTTTCCAATACAAATTTTAAAATGAAAGGTTCGTACTAGTTTGGAAATGGTTTTTTAATTTGCAGCCGTAATAGCCAAGTTTAGAAAAACATTTCCAAACCAGTAAGAACCTTTCATTTTGAAATTTCTATTGGAGAACTTGGCTTTACTTTTATCTCAATTCTTTTTACGGAATACGATTTTTACGTACTTGACTTTTTTTATATTAAATGTTTTTGTTATGATTTCACTCTTTTTTTAAAGGATTTCCACAGTTCGAAAGTTTTAAAGTAGTAAAATATGCGGAATATTTATCAAAATTTTTGCAATGCCTCATTAAAAATATTGAGGTTTTTTAATTTTTTCCTATAGTTTTATCATAGTTCCAATATATCCAAGCTCAGCTATCTAGCGTTCCTGGAAGTTGGCAATGTTAATTTTACATAACTTTACATTTATAGGGGAGGGAAGTTATTTAAAACTTTGGGGTTTTTAAATTTTTTTCTATAGTTTTATAATATTTCCTATTCTAACACTAGCAACTAACAATTCTTTCTCACTTAGTTAAAGCTTTTGCCATAACTATAACTTAATATAAGTACCCACCTGTAGCTCTTTACTTTTTTTAATTTACCTATTTATAGACCCCCTGATCCACAATGTGTATGAAAACCTATTTCTACAAATATCTATACTATAAGTTTGTTGTATAAATGTTCTGTCTCTAAATGTCCTTCTTTACGTAGTTAAGAAAAATAATTTTAGACTTTTAGAGACAGGGGTTAAACTTAGATCAATTATGTAATTGTTTTTAATTCCTTTTTGCAACTGCTTATATGATAATTTAAACTTTGTAAACCGCTATTTATTTTTTGTTGCAAATAAAGATATTATTTATTTATTTATTTATTTATCAGCCTGCCAAAGCTCAGCTCTCTAGCGCTTCTGGAAGTGGGCAATGTTACTTTTACATAACTTTACATGTATCGAGGAGGGAAGTGAATTAGAATTTTGGGGTTTTTTTGATTTTTTTTGGTAATAATTTTTATCAGTCTGCCAAATTTCAGAATTGTAGTATGTCTGGAAGTTCAGTAGCATTTTGATGATCTATACATGAATGAGTTTCAATTTCGACGTTTTTTGAAATTTTATAACTACTTTACTACTTTATGAAAGTTCATGAAACCTGGAGGGGTCATTAACTCTATGAAGATCGATGCCTCTGCAAAGTTTGAGATTCGTATCTCATTCCAAAGTAGAGTTTTAAATAGGTCAAATATGGGCTGAAATGTTTCAAGAAAAGAAGGTACAGCAGCGCGAACTTGGCGAGGCACTGCCGTGCCCTCAGATTTTTGCTAATGGGGTACATGTGGCTTTTTTCAGGTTATTTCAAAAATTATGACCTTCTACTTCTACCAAAACGATTTAAAGAAAATCTTAAACATTATCGAACTCGAATTTTTCCCATCGTACTTTTTTGCAATCGTCGTAAAATTAAAGCCATACTATAAAGTTCTCATCTGGTATTTTAAGTTGGCTTTTATCATGGGACTTTCATTTTGTACAGCTTTTCTTACCAAAGGACTTATTGGTAAGTAACATTTTATGTAACATGTGATGTTACATGTGATTTTTACGTGATGTAACGTGTAGTGAATATTTAAGGTAACATGAAATATTTTTGATCCAGAGAGTTATATGTGATGTTGCATGTGTTGTGATATGTGTAACAGGGGCCTGTGTGTGACAGTGGTACTGTCACCTCAAGTGGCCAAGGCTTAAATGTTGTAAGCTACCAACTTAGGCTACAACTTATATAAATTATAACTGATTAAATGTTACTATATGTTATTAAATTTACACGATCTCGAAAGGGAATTTGACGGTTCTTGGAGGAAAAGTATGCTATAAACGTTTTTCTCAAATGTATAACTAATAGGATAATCATACATACCTTTTCAATTTTCTTCTTGTAGCTTCACACTTTCACTTCTTATATTTATTAGTTGAATATCCACTTTTTACTACTATTAAACTTTTGTATTCAAATATTTACACTTCTCAAACTTTTAGGTTTTATAAACCTTTTATATGTTTGTTGTAAATATATATATATATATATATATATATATATATATATATATATATATATATATATATATATATATATATATATATATCAACATCTTAATCGTTGATTGAATGAGTGAAACTATTCAATCAACTGTTTAGTTTTACTTAATATTACTGTTTAGGTTTGGGATATGTTATTAATTAAAAATGCCGATTTTAGGGTAACGAATGGTTTGTATTTTGTTGTTAAAAAACCATAAAACAGTTAAACACATTATTTCAAAACACTGGAAACAGTAATAAATAAAAGCTTTAAAATTTATAAACTCTAAAAGAAAAGACCAAAATAATTATGAAAATTAAAGTTAACAGTTTTATACAATGTTAAAATAATTGATAAATTTCCCCAGTTGAAATAAAACCCCCCTTAAGAAGTGTGAATGAAAGCGTAACGTACCAGGCAAAGGCAAACTAAAGAGTCCAGTAAAATCCGACTTTCGAAAGTTTCAATACCCCGCTCTCTAGACATTCTCAGTTTGCCGCTAGCTGATTGGGCTAAATCTAAGCTTTCTTTAACGGATTTCTTCCACCACTCTTCTCTACAGACACTCTTGGTTGCCGTGGTCTGAATCTTAAGCTCTCTCGCATTGGCGAGAAAGACAAAGAGACAAAATACCACCGCAATTCAAAGATGCGTGGATTTAGAAATTCGGTAAAGTTTAAATCTTACAGTGTGTTTCTTAAAAGTTGAAAATAGTTTACCAAATTTGTTTCCAGTTACAAAATATGAATTATTTTGATGTTAGTGGCTCAAAGGACATATTAGCCGAATACAACTTTTATTAAAATACAGCGAACCTGAAAATATGCCCAAAAACAAGTCGCCGAGTTGCCATAAATTTTACTTAATCTTAACCTAGTCTTGCATATAGTTAATGCTTGTTGATGTCAAAACAATATTTAATTAAAAATCTTTAAAAACTTATAAATGGCAAAAATACCATTTATGCTCAAATCCCGTTTTGTTACATATGTAATGTAACATGTAATGATGATATTGATCCAGAGGGTTCTTCCTTGATGGGCATTTAGGAAGCATGTGATGTTATATGTGATATTATATAAGATGTAATGTGTAATGTAACGTAAAGATGTTTGTTGTTTGTTCCAGAGGGTTCTCCATTGCCAAGTATTTATCCATTTGATGATTCCGTTAGCCCCATCCACGAAATGATGATGGCTTTTCAATGCCTGATGGTTGTTTATCTTTTGGTGGTCTTGTGCGGCACAGATTTTTTGCTGTTTGCAATTATTGCCAATGTTTGTACCCAGTACAAACTTTTGCAAAACATGTTCTCGGAAATCGGTGGCGGAAACGAGAAAAAAATCAACAAATTCGTAAAAGAATTTCGTGAAAGAGAAAAGAAATGTGTGGATAATTTGAAATTGTCTGAGACCAGAAAACTGTTGAATAATTGTGTTAAACATCATGCGATATTAAATAGGTAAGCACAGTTTAGGGTTACCAGATGAAAACGTCTCTAACCAGGACCAGCCGTCAAGAAAATCCGGACAAAATCCGGACGTCAAAATTTTTCGATGCCACACACAAAAAATCAACTTTTTTTTTATTGAAACAATAACTAATAAAACTACTATTTTATAGGTACTTTTCACTGCTTTGTATTTTATTCAACAGCGTTGAATTTTTAGGCAGAAGTACAAAATCGTAAAATTCTGAGCAGCTCATATTACTTAAATTGTATGAAGTCATGAGTATTCCTTTTACAGAAGATAAAAGCAGCCTATTTCTTTCTTTGGTCCACTGGGTAGAAATACTTGCATTAACATATTTTGCCCATTTTTCGTGGGTAGGCAGATTGTGGTCATCAGAAGTAAAATTGTCTGATATGTACTTTTTTAGATTACAAACTTCATCAAAAAAATTGTGTGTGCTTAAGACCACACGGCAGAAGTGTAAACTTCAACAAGGCGAAATTAATAATACTACTTTAAGCGGGGTCTTTACATAACGTTTTACCTTACGTCTTGCCTGTCAGTCAAAAGGGTCAAGTATGACGATTGAAAGACTAGCGTAGACACTTGATAGTTTTAACGTACGTTTTTAGATCAGTTTTTGATACAAATCGATGGTTTTATTGGAAAACAATGCGTGATTCGGTCAGTTCTCTAGGCGGTCTTCCGTCTTAAATCAGTTCAAGTAAAACGTCCGTTTTTCCGCCTACACACAAAGTTTTACTTGATGCGTTTTGACTGAACAGGCAAGATGCAAGGTAAAACGTTATGTGAAGACCCCGCTTAAAGGTGAATTCACACTGCTAAATTTATCGACGATTATTGTTTAATTACATTTTTTGAAACTAGTTTATTTTGCATTATTTGATGTTTATAAAGGCGGCTATTTTAAAATCCGGACGTTTATGAAAAATCCGCCCGGACCTACCCGGACGTAGTAAAAATCCGGATATGTCCGGATTAATCCGGACGTCTGGTAACCCTAGCACAGTTAAATCTTCGTTGAGAGACTAATAGGCCATCTCACCGACTTTTTTTTCGTTACTTAGCCTTAAGTGTTCCATATTATTATTATATTAAGAAACGCTTTAAGCAAAGTAACGAAAAAAAGGTCGATGAGATGAACCCTTATTGGAATAAAACCTGATTTTATTTTAAAGTCGGCTTTAATCTGACAGCTGACCTCTCAAAATTGACATACCAAAGTAAAATTTAATAATAAAGCCGCCAGCTTTTATTTAATTAAAACAGACACTAATAAATCCGGTTCTTAAATAGACAAAGGCCGAATTTTGAAAGAAAGCAGCTGTCTTTTATATGTAAATCTGTCACAATACTGCTGATTATAAAATAATGTCAGGTTTTATTCCAATATGTTTAACCCCTTAGGTCTACCGCTTGTGCATCACCCCCATTATCATATATAATTTATTTCTAAAACTAAAATAATTTGCCTAATTAAACAATAATAAATCTTAATAACATTTAGGTATAATTAAAATGTAAATAAAAATTATATAAAAATGTTGATAAAAATGTAGATAACACAAGGAAAGATTTAAAAATACTCTGCCAATATATGGGCCCCTAAGCTCACACTAGGTACTATAGTTATAGTGTACGTGTGAGCTAATATAACTAAAAACTGAAATATATTTTATTCAACTCCAGACTAAATTACCTTTTGTTTGATACCACACAAGCCATGTTTTGACTTAAACTCAAATTTTTGAAATCCACGCCCACCCTTAAATAAAACAAAAACTAAAATGTATTTTGTTTAACTCCAGACTCAATTACCTTTCGTTTGATATCACATACGCCATATTTTCACATAAACTTTAATTTATGAAATCTATCCCCACCCTTTTATTTGGTTTGTGTTTGGTGGATTTTGTTCATTTTTAAATGGGACCATCTCGACCCAAGACCCAGCCTGGGTATCAAATTTCATTAAAATCGGCCAAGCGGTTTTTGAGTTATGCGCGTTGGTCGTTACAGACAGACATACAGACAGACAGACAGACAGACAGACAGACAGACAGACAGACAGACAGACAGACAGACAGACAGACAGACAGACAGACAGACAGACAGACAGACAGACAGACAGACAGACAGACAGACAGACAGACAGACAGACAGACAGACAGACAGACAGACAGACAGACAGACAGACAGACAGACAGACAGACAGACAGACAGACAGACAGACAGACAGACAGACAGACAGACAGACAGACAGACAGACAGACAGACAGACAGACAGACAGACAGACAGACAGACAGACAGACAGACAGACAGACAGACAGACAGACAGACAGACAGACAGACAGACAGACAGACAGACAGACAGACAGACAGACAGACAGACAGACAGACAGACAGACAGACAGACAGACAGACAGACAGACAGACAGACAGACAGACAGACAGACAGACAGACAGACAGACAGACAGACAGACAGACAGACAGACAGACAGACAGACAGACAGACAGACAGACAGACAGACAGACAGACAGACAGACAGACAGACAGACAGACAGACAGACAGACAGACAGACAGACAGACAGACAGACAGACAGACAGACAGACAGACAGACAGACAGACAGACAGACAGACAGACAGACAGACAGACAGACAGACAGACAGACAGACAGACAGACAGACAGACAGACAGACAGACAGACAGACAGACAGACAGACAGACAGACAGACAGACAGACAGACAGACAGACAGACAGACAGACAGACAGACAGACAGACAGACAGACAGACAGACAGACAGACAGACAGACAGACAGACAGACAGACAGACAGACAGACAGACAGACAGACAGACAGACAGACAGACAGACAGACAGACAGACAGACAGACAGACAGAAATTAGGATCACCATAGCTCACACTACTATAGTATAGTATATGTGTGAGCTAAAATATATAATTGTAGAAGGTAGAATCGGAATGAAGATGTGCAATGAGGTGTGTTTTAGTCGAGCATTTAAAAGTTGAATTGTTATAAAGGTTTTAAATTGAGCTTAGTTTAAAGTGTTTGCTTTTTTAGGAATAGAATTGTAAAATGTACAAATGTTATAACTAAAGCTACTTTCAAAGAACGTTGTGCGATGGGTGGGAGTAATAATAAAGTGTTGTAGTCTGGCACCAAGGGAGTGACTGGAAGCACAAAATTTAATTTTCTGATGTAGTTCTGGTGGCTGCTTAGTTTTAATAATTTTATAGAACATACAAAGAGAGTAAAGTTTCCTTCTGTGCTTCATGGATATCCATTTTGTTTCTTTCAGTTTGTGTGAAATTCTATCGTATTTTCGTATTCCATAGATATATCTTAAACATGAACGCTGGACTTTCTCGATACGTTGCTTGTCCGAAGCATAGTGCCTAAATGCCACATATTTTTTGTTTGTTTATACAATTGACGTCATGTCAGGGACCTTAATCTTTTATGCAACTGCAAGTGTATTGCTCCATGTCAAGCAACCTTAAAGGATAAAATTAGCTGAAGAAAGGCGTGCAGACGGTCTTTACTAACTTACCTTTTTTTACTCTATACATAATAAAACACATATTTTTTGTGAAGCGTATTTAATATTTATGTGATTAATTAATTAGAAAGCACCAATATTTAAACTGTCTGCATGTTCGACTTCTAAATGATGATTATACGTATATTAGTAATTATTACATGTATTAAATGAACCGAAATTATATATTAATCAAATTATATTAATGTCAACACGTAGTTTTACAGGGGAGCCGTTTTACAACAGTCACTTTTAATTTTAACCAAAGATAACATTTTTTATAAAGTTAAAACATGGCAATTTTATTAGTTAAATTATTAATATTAGCTTGTGTGAGCAACCATTTTGTATTTGGAAAATTATTTCCTATAGTTCCAGAAACGGAGTATCGTAAATTTTATAACTGGTTGGATAATGTTATTCTGTTGTACACCCAAACATACAATTGGAACTGGATAATTCATCTGGTGAATTTTAGTTACTCCAACAATGTTCCAGTTGTAATCTTGAACTCCTCCAAAAACTTCACATGTTGTCAAAACTACGTTAAGCATTACTACATAATCAATCTTCCAGAAGTTGATAAGTTTTTGACGATTGTCAACATGATAGGAATTCACAAGAATGATGCAAGAAAAACTATTTCTTTAATGGCATTTATTTTAAAAGAAAAGCCTTCCGCAGAATTTGTAAAAAGTGTCAGAAAAGTGCTTTATTATGCTTTGTTCATTATTCTAAATTCAGATGACGATTTTTATGTTATGAATTTAAAGGGAAACACATTTCTTGCTAATGGTACTATTGATGAGTACTCTTTTAATGCAAATGATTATAAAAAAAAACTGTAAACGTTTGTACATATGAATTGTTTCCCTACACCGATAGTTTTAGTAAAGATCGACAAGGGTTGGTAAATTATTATTTCAATGAACTCAATCGATCGTCTGATAATATGATAGTGGAGTTAACAGTAAAAAAAATGCCGGACAATATTTTCGAAAACTCAGAAAGTTACGATTTTCTTGTTGAAAAAATGTGTGACCTTATTGTTTCGCCAGAACAAACCAACGACAAAGATTTGGAAGTCTCGTATCTAGATTATGGACAAGACCGAATCATTGTTATTACTCCAACCATACATTGCAGAAGAGAATTTAACATTTTCTTTGGTTGCTTTCAAATTCCTGTTTGGATTGTATTGAGTTTTACTTTTGCGATATTGTGGTTGTTCATTAAGTATTTTGGAGAAAAACCACCTGGTCGTCGTACCAATATATTTTTGGCCTTAGTGTTAATGGCATTAAACAAATCTTTACCAAATTCATATTTGTCAGTATTTTATAAGCCGATTTTTATTATTTTAAGTATGTTGTCAATAGCGTTTGCGGCAGCTGGTCAAAGTCAAGTGTATTCGTTAATTATTGGAAAAGTTAAATATTGCCAAGTTGCTACGCTGCAGTCAGTGGTAGACTCAAATATTCCAATCGGTGCTTCTGAGTTTCTCATTAATTTGTTGAAAACCAACAATCAGTCACAAATTATGGTCGATATTTTGAAGCAAGTAACAGTAATTGACAACGAACCAGACAAATTAAACTTAAGTATCGCTCATATTACTTTGGCCTCAACATTTTATCATCTGTTACTATATAATTACACAGCTAAAGACAAAAGTACAATGTTTATTCAAGTTAGAGAGCCCATTGGTGATTTTGAGATGAAGCTTATTTATTACAGTAAAAAAGATGTTATGGCTAAATTGGATTTAAAAGTCAAAAGGCTTATTCAAAGCGGAATTATGGATAACATAGTTATCAATGAATTGTTTCCAAAAATGTTAAAATTGAGGTTAACTCCGGATGAGCAGGATTCTTACAAATCCCTTGGTCTGACAGAACTTTCTCAAGCGTTTGGAATTTTAGTTACTTTTTGGTTTCTAAATTTAATTGTTTTTTTAATTGAGATTGTGTATCACCTAAAAAACAACAAATCAACTACAACAAATTTGCCCTATTTACCGTAAATGTTAGCATATTTGTATTTTTATGTATTTTATTATTGTTATCCCAATCATACATTGCAAAAGAGAATTTAACAATTTCTTTGGTTGCTTTCAAATTTTTGCTATTTTTGCAATGACCTTTATTTTATTTATCTTACGGATTTAAAGAAAAAAATAGTCCTAATTGTACTACCGACGACTTTTCTGTTAATATAAATGATTATAAAAAAATGTCTTCAACGTTTCCATATATCAAATTATTTCCCTACACCCAAAGTTTTATTAAGGATGGACAGGAGTTCTTAAATTACTATTTTACTAAACTAAATCGATCGTCTGATAATACGATACTGGAGTTAACAGTAAAAAAAATGTCGGACAATATTTTCGAAAACTCAGAAAGTTACGACTTTCTTGTTGAAAAAATGTGTGACCTTATTGTTTCGCCAGAACAAACCAACGACAAAGATTTGGAAGTCTCGTATCTGGATTATGGACAAGACCGAATCATTGTTATTACTCCAACCATACATTGCAGAAGAGAATATAACATTTTCTTTGGTTGGATTCAAATTCCTGTTTGGATTGTATTGAGTTTTACTTTTGCGATATTGTGGTTGTTCATTAAGTATTTTGGAGAAAAACCACCTGGTCGTCGTACCAATATACTTTTGGCCTTAGTGTTAATGGCATTAAACAAGTCTTTACCAAATTCATATTTGTCAGTATTTTATAGACCGATATTTATTCTTTTAAGTATGTTGTCAATAGCGTTTGCGGCAGCTGGTCAAAGTCAAGTGTATTCGTTAATTATTGGAAAAGTTAAAAATTGCCAAGTTGCTACGCTGCAGTCAGTGGTAGACTCAAATATCCCAATCGGTGCTTCTGAGTTTCTCATCAATTTGTTGAAAACCAACAATCAGTCACAAATTATGGTCGATCTTTTGAAGCAAGTAACAGTAATTGACAATGAACCTGACAAATTTAACCTAAGTATCGCTCATATTACATTGGCCTCAACATTTTATCATCTGTTACTATATAATTACTCAGCTAAAGACAAAAGTACAATGTTTATTCAAGTAAGGGAGCCCATTGGTGATTTTGAGATGAAGCTTATTTATTACAGTAAAAAAGATGTCATGGCCAAATTGGATTTAAAAGTCAAAAGGCTTATTCAAAGCGGAATTATGGATAACATAGTTATCAATGGATTGTTTCCAAAAATGTTAAAATTGAGGTTAACTCCGGATGAGCAGGATTCTTACAAGTCACTTGGTCTGACAGAACTGTCTCAAGCGTTTGGAATTTTAGTTGGTTTTTGGTTATTAAATTTAATTGTTTTTTTCATTGAAATAGTGTATCACTTAAAAAAGAAGAAATCAATTACAAAAAATTTGCCCTATTTACCGTAAATGTCAACATATTTGTATTTTTATGTATTATGAACACTTAAATATATGTATTTTTTATTCATAAATATTTATTTTTATTTATTAAAATTAAAATGCCTTTATTCCAATATTAACACATGGTTTAGAGTTGTAGGTCTTTTGGAGAAAACATTCAACATTACAAATGCAATTCATATGACTATGACAGTTTGTGTTCTTGCGTTTAATATTGCCCTTGTTACCAAGGTAAGTTGGTCATTATTAAATAATTAATCATAACAAAAACATTTCATGTTAAAAAAGCCAAGTACGCGAAAATGGCATTCCGTAAAAAGAATTGAGATAAAAGTAAAGCCAAGTTCTCCAATACAAACTTCAAAATGAAAGGTTCTTACTAGTTTGGAAATATTTTTCTAAACTTGGCTATTACCGCTGTAAATGACTCTTAGGCACAGTGCTAAATTGAACATAAACGATATAGGGTGATGGAAACAGTTTTCCACCTGGCACAAAAGGGTCAATCTAACAAAAAATAACGGGCCCAATATTACGAAATGCACTTACCGATTTCGGTGAAGCTCCTGGTTTCACCTGGCCAGGATCTCGTCGAAATGGAGCGTAATATGGGAAGGAAAATGACCGCCATAAACGGTCTTACAAAGTTTTGTCGTCGCACGTGTGTTGCTTTCAGGAACGTTGGGCTGCGAATGTCGTCACTTGGACGATGGAGAAGTTATACTTCTCGCTTGGCCATCTGGCCAATCCATTGAGGTGCATAGAAACGCAGTACTAGGCAATTCCACGCGAATTTTAATGAAACAATATTATTTAAACTCCCAATACTGAACAGAACATAAAGAAGTTTGGCTGTAATAATAGCAAAGTTTAAAAAAACATTTCCAAACTAGTAAGAACCTTTCATTTTGAAATTTGTATTGGAGAACTTGGCTTTACTTTTATCTCAATTCTTTTTACGGAATGCCATTTTCGCGTACTTGGCTTTTTTTACATGAAATGTTTTTGTTATGATTTACATTTATAGGAGAGGGAAGTAAATTAAAATGTTGGTGTTTTTAAATTTTTTCATATAGTTTTATCATATTGTCTTTCAGTTTTAAAAAGTTCAGCTCTCTAGCGTTTCTGGAAGTGGGCAGTGTTACTTTTACATAACTTTACATTTATAGGAGAAGGAAGTAAATTAGAATTTTGGGGTGTTTAATTTTTTCCTATAGTTTTATCATAGTTCCTATCAGTCTGCCAAAGCTCAACTCTCTAGCATTTCTAGAAGTGGGTGATGCTACTTTTACATAACTTTAAATGTATAGGGGAGGGGAGTAAATTAAAATTTTGGGGTTTTTTGATTTTTGCCAGGGGTTTGGTCATAATTTCTATCAGTCTGCCAAATTTCAGCTTTGTAGCATGTCTGGAAGTACAGTAGAATATTGATGATCTATACATGAGTGAGTGAGTCAGTGAGTGAGTGGCAATTTCGACGTTTTTTGAAATTTCGTAACTACTTTACTACTTTATGGAATTCCATGAAACTTGGAGGGGTTGTTAACTCCATGGAGATCTACGACTGTGCAACGTTTGAGATTCGTAGCTCATTTCGAAGTAGAGTTTTAGGTAGGTCAAATATCGGCTGAAATGTTTCAAGAAAAGATAGTTACGGCGCGCGAACTTGGCAAGGCACTGCCGTGCCCTCAGATTAAATCGGTACATGTAATATGATTTACACCCAACTCTATGAGAATACAAATTGTGAAAGACTTTCGCGGCCATCGTCCAATGGTGGGTGTGCTTTAGGGCTGTTCGGCCGTCGTCGTTGGAAATTCGTTCTCGACGTTTCGCCATCTCGAGTGGATGGCATCTACAGGAGATGTTGACTGTTTGTCGGCTTCTCGAAGACTGTCTTCGAGAAGCCGACAAACAGTAAACATCTCCTGAAGATGCCATCCACTCGAGATGTTGAATCGTCGAGAACGAATTTCCAACGACGACGGCCGAACAGCCCGAAAGCACACCCACCATTCTATGAGAATACTTAAAATTATTTACAAAAATTTTAAACAAGTATAATGAAAATTGATGCACAAAAAAATTAGTCACTTGTAGTAAAATGTTAAAAATATTGTAGACAGATGAACTTTTGAGAGTTTAAATACTTCCTTTGATTATATAACTAAGGTCTTATAAACTTCATAACATTGCATTTGCATTGATACTTCATAAATTGTGTTAAGAAACAAAAAAGGTTTGTATGTTATACTGCCTATTTATAGAAACCTATACTAAGTCAATTGTTCAATCAATATACTTAATAATTAATACAAAGTTGTCATTAATTATTAAGTATTAATTTTATTTTATCAATTTTAGTCTAACACTCCAGTACCAGCAAAAATCAGTGCTTTTGGTGCCTCTATGTATTTTGCTTTTCAACTGCTGGTATTTTGCGCCATGGGAAATCAATTTACTTATGAGGTATAAATTGTTCCTAGTAACCCTCAGATGCACCGTAATAAAACTTAGCTAATCGATTCTCCCTCTTTGTTGTTTTCTATGTGTGCAACAATGACTTAATCGCGATTAAGCCCGTCATCGCGCTTAAGTGCTTACGGTGCATCTGATGGTAAGTTCTTCGATTCTTGATTGAGTTCATATTAAATAGTTTAAATTGTGCTACGTATTTTTACGTAAAACTGCACGTTAAGCGCTCTACGTTTTGTTCCAAAGTTGAGTTTAAGTTCAATGTTTTTACCTTACCATAACAAATCTACTAATAGCAGAGAATATGGAATTCGGCACTGTTGGTGCAAGCAATGAATTTCCTATTTTTCATTTTCTTTTCCTTTTCTGCGCGTTTAAAATGCACACGTGCGAGGACAAGCAGCGCCGCGATGAGTGCGCAAACAACCACCGTCACAACAAGACACTAGAAAAATCACGTTCCCAAAAAAGTGAATTTTGAGGTGAAAAACTGGACGTTTAAACGTTGACTGGAGCCGCAAGAGAGTCCGAGGTAGGTGTCTTTTCATATAAAATTCCATATGTATCGTAACTTTCCATTTACAATCGTCAATACCGACAATTATTTTTAAATGTGCTTGTAAAGCCAAACCGGCGACCTGTCGAAGGAAATTCCATTATTTTTCAGTACTTGCACGCACAGGCACTGTGTTTTTTTGATGTTACAATTTTGTTTTTTGTCTTTTCAACTACAGTAGGAAAATATTTGCAAAAAATCGTTTGTACTGAAAGCGGAAATTATCGTCTAGGCCTCATTTTTCGATCGGTCAATCAACCAATTCTATTCTTTGGTAACGTTAAGGTGCCCGCAGACTGCCGTAAGCTAACGTAAATACGTAAGCTCCTAACGTGACCTTGACGACGGTGTGACGAAGTGCGCTTGCGTAACTGTCAAATCTCATGCTTGCGTAAAAATACGTAGCACAACTTAAACTATCTATTGAGTTGTAATGTCTGTCTAACGTAATAATGTAAATTTTGCAATCACAACTGATTTCACGCGTTAAATATCGCAAACTATATTTGGTAAATAACTTTCTTAAGACATTTGACATTTATTTTTTTTTTAAATGAAGCAGTCACGCGTCGGCAAGTATTACATATACTACTATGTCGGTTTAGAACGTTTTTCTACGTTGTGCGACGCCTATTCTCCACCTCCTTCGATCTTGACAATCATCCTCTGTCAGATTCTTTTGACTCATTGATCTTTGGATTGACTGTTGCCAATCTAGTTTAGGACGCCCTCTTTTTCTGCGCCCTATTGGTTGCCATTCTAGGACCTGCTTTGGTAATCTTTCGTCGTTCATCCGTTGTACATGGCCGTACCATATCAGTTGCCTTTTAGTGATGTCATCCGTTATGCTTCCCTCGATTCCCATTCTTTCTTTTATGATCTCATTTCTTATGTGATCTATTCTAGATATTCTCATTGATCTTCTTATTGCATCCATTTCGACACTTTCCATTTTTGTTTTATATTTTTCTGTTATGCAACAAGTCTCTATTCCATACAACAGCGTGCTTTTCACCATTGTTTCATATATGTTAAATTTTACGTTCTTTTTTATCTCTCTGCTCCATAAAATACTGTTAAGACAACCAATAACCTTTTTTGCTTTTACTATTCTTTTTTCCAGTTCTTTACAGTCTGTTTCCGTCTTATCAAATGTGACACACAAGTATACATACTCATTACATGGAGATATTGTTTGTCCATTTTCTAGTTCTAATTCACTTGATTCGTTTCCAATACATAAGTACTGTGTCTTGTCCATGTTCACTGTTAACCCACCAGGTACTACATATACATACTTTTAACTCTTTTAGACTTTTTTCATTTTCATTTTAAAACAACAATTTTTTTTTGGTGAGCTTTGATTTTTTTTATTACCATTTTATTTTTTAGTCAAGTTTGTTGCCACGATATATTTTCGGAAACACATTTTACCTGATCCAAGATAAAACGATAAGAAAAGATTTAATATTTGTGATTATGTGCTCGACTAAAGAATCAAAATTGACGGCATTTAAGATTCTTGATGTGGGATATGAAATGTTCCTTAGAGTAAGTTTTTTTTGTTAACTCTACAAACTGGTTGTTTAAGAAGACACAGCAGGTTTAGCAAAACCAAAAGAAGCTGGCTGCTAGGATAAGAAGAGCAGTTATTTTCCTGTCTGGAGTGCTCACAGGGCAGTGTGCATTCCATAGGTATTTAACTAAATACTTTTAAAATAAAACATGACAGAAAGTACCACAAGCACAGCCAAGATTGCTGACGGTTTGGTGGAAGAATGCGCAGAGGCGCTGGAGACCCTAAGGGCCGGTTTATCAATGGCGGGGTATCTCGTCGTGTTAGCTAGCCCTGGGCCAACTCTAACCTTGGGGTAACCCTCGAGTTAAAGGGAAAAGTGTTTATCCACGCGATTTTAACCCAGAGCTCCGAAACTCGCAGGTTGGCAATGCTGGTAACAATCGACCACCAAGGGAAAACTTAGCCCTTCTTATTTAATAGTCTGTGGAATTTTTGACATTTTGTGGTTATAATCATATGTTTTTTTGTATTGTTGGTGTCGGGTGTTTTGTTAAAAAATATTATTTGGAAAAACTTATTCAGTTTCTTCAGTTATTGCACTCTAGCCAGTAAGTATCTACTATATGTTAAAAAATAATTTAGCTACATAAAAATTAGCATGTAAATCAGTTGCGCACCCAGGAATGTGTCTTGGGGGGGCCCGACAGCTACGAAGCGCGCCCTCAAAAATCTTGCGACCAAAAAAAAAACAAAAAGGTTATCCATGTGTGGGGAGGTCCGACAGCTACAAAGCGCGCCCTCAAAAAACTTGCGACCAAAAAAAAAAACAAAAAGGTCATCATGTCTTTTCGCAACTACGGCACTGCTTGGGCTTGGGGAGGGGCCCGAAGCCTCCTGATGTCAAATTTTAAGGTATTTTTCATGTTTTATCATCAAATATGTAGAACATATATTAAAAAATCTAAGGCTTGGGGGGGGCCCGGGCCCCGGGGCCCCCCCCCCTGGGTGCGCCCATGTGTAAATAGTTCCAACTTTGTAAATTGTGTCTGTTGTACTTAACTACTAATTATAGTCTAAAATAAAAATGCATCTATAGGTACCTATCTACCTATTAAAGCTAAATAATTTAAGAGATAAAATAACTTAAAAGCAAATGGATTAATATCTTTGGTATTGGATCATAATTCTGCATTTTTTAAGTTTATTTTTAAACTACTGTCTGTCTGTCTGTCTGTCTGTCTGTCTGTCTGTCTGTCTGTCTGTCTGTCTGTCTGTCTGTCTGTCTGTCTGTCTGTCTGTCTGTCTGTCTGTCTGTCTGTCTGTCTGTCTGTCTGTCTGTCTGTCTGTCTGTCTGTCTGTCTGTCTGTCTGTCTGTCTGTCTGTCTGTCTGTCTGTCTGTCTGTCTGTCTGTCTGTCTGTCTGTCTGTCTGTCTGTCTGTCTGTCTGTCTGTCTGTCTGTCTGTCTGTCTGTCTGTCTGTCTGTCTGTCTGTCTGTCTGTCTGTCTGTCTGTCTGTCTGTCTGTCTGTCTGTCTGTCTGTCTGTCTGTCTGTCTGTCTGTCTGTCTGTCTGTCTGTCTGTCTGTCTGTCTGTCTGTCTGTCTGTCTGTCTGTCTGTCTGTCTGTCTGTCTGTCTGTCTGTCTGTCTGTCTGTCTGTCTGTCTGTCTGTCTGTCTGTCTGTCTGTCTGTCTGTCTGTCTGTCTGTCTGTCTGTCTGTCTGTCTGTCTGTCTGTCTGTCTGTCTGTCTGTCTGTCTGTCTGTCTGTCTGTCTGTCTGTCTGTCTGTCTGTCTGTCTGTCTGTCTGTCTGTCTGTCTGTCTGTCTGTCTGTCTGTCTGTCTGTCTGTCTGTCTGTCTGTCTGTCTGTCTGTCTGTCTGTCTGTCTGTCTGTCTGTCTGTCTGTCTGTCTGTCTGTCTGTCTGTCTGTCTGTCTGTCTGTCTGTCTGTCTGTCTGTCTGTCTGTCTGTCTGTCTGTCTGTCTGTCTGTCTGTCTGTCTGTCTGTCTGTCTGTCTGTCTGTCTGTCTGTCTGTCTGTCTGTCTGTCTGTCTGTCTGTCTGTCTGTCTGTCTGTCTGTCTGTCTGTCTGTCTGTCTGTCTGTCTGTCTGTCTGTCTGTCTGTCTGTCTGTCTGTCTGTCTGTCTGTCTGTCTGTCTGTAACGACCAACGCGCATAACTCAAAAACCGCGAGGCCCGGCTAGGCCGATTTTAATGAAATTTGATACCTTGGCTGGGTCTTGGGTCGAGATGGTCCCATTTAAAAATGAACAAAATCCACCGAACACAAGCCAAATAAAAGGGTGGGGGAAGATTTCAAAAACTAGAGTTTATGTGAAAATATGGCGTGTGTGATATCAAACGAAAGGTAATTGAGTATGGAGTTAAACAAAATACATTTTAGTTTTTTTTTTCTTCAAAAAGGGTGGGGGTAGATTTCAAAAATTAGAGTTTTCGTGAAAATATGGCGTGTGTGATATCAAACGAAAGGTATTTAAGTCCGGAGTTAAACAAAATACATTTTAGTTTTTGTTTTTTTAGGGGTGGGGGGGGGGGGGTTTAGATTTCAAAAATTTAAGTTTAAGTCAAAACATGGCTTGTGTGGTATCAAACAAAAGGTAATTTAGTCTGGAGTTGAATGAGATATATTTCAGGTCTTAGTTTTATTAGCTCACACGTACACTATAACTATAGTACCTAGTGTGAGCTTAGGGGCCCATATATTGGCAGAGTATTTTAATTATAAAAGTGCTCTAGCATGTTGCAATAATTTAAGTATTTTATTTTGATGTTACGTACAATACATTGTTGTTTACTTCTGATTCCTAAAATACTGTTGTATAACAAAAGAACTTAATAGTCATTTTTCAGGGACCGCCAAATAAAAATTTAAAAAACAGTGTTTGAAATATACATTCACTTTTTATTTTGCATTTTTAAATACATATTAAAAGTTTTAAAATTATATACATAAATTAGTAATTATAAGAAAACTGGTACACATATTGATGAAGATTCATATGTGAGTGGGCCTTGCAGCCCTTCCGCTGCGACCGCCAGTGGGTCTATATTGTGGCTCGGTACCTACACATATAAGGTATAGCTCTGTTGGCAGGTGGGATATTTATTGGGTGCTTTTCTATTAAACATGATCTTGCTCATAGAAAAAAGAATATTTATTTTTGGCTTGCTTGGTAGACTGCTCCCATGGCAAAAATGTCCATGTCTGTGGAGAATTCCGTCATCTCAGCCTCACACCATAAAAAGTATCACTGCTGGTGTTTTAAAATTTTCGGAGCATCCCATTTAACACTAAAATTGAAGTACACAAGTTGAATGTTATGCTTTTGAGAAAAATCAACCAAAACAAAAAACTTCAAAATAATTGGAAATTTTGACGTTAACCCAGAGCTAAATACGCTACCCTGCCGTTTGAGCGCGGGTCAAGTTAGCCTAGGGTTAACCCTCGAGTTTGCATTTAACCTTGGATGGATAAACACTTTTGACAACTTTAACCCAGGGCTATCTCTAACTCGAGGGGTAACCCTCCATTGATAAACCGGCCCTAAGCGATGGCAAACGGGTGACGCTGGTTTGGGTTCCGGGATCCGGGACTTTCGGAGGTACCAGGCAACGAGAAGACGGACGAACTCGCACGACTCGGGGCAGGAACCGCCTATGTAGGACCGGAGCCACTTTTGGGCGTGACAAAAAGACAAGTGCAAAGCGGACTCAACAAATGGGCCCAGGACGCGCTATTAAACTCCTGGGAAACAGGAACGGGTTGCAGACAGACCAGAGAATTCGTAGACGGTCCAAAAGCGACCAGAATAAGATGGATGCTGGGACGGACACGAAAAGACCTCGGACTGCTGATAGGTACTCTAACCGGACATAACCGGTTGAGGAGGCCCATGACACGTATAGGAGTCGAGAATGTCCCTACCTGCCCAGCCTGTGGACAGGAAGAAAAGAGATCAAGACACCTCGTGACAGAATGCGAGGCCTACGCAAGGATGAGACAACAGGCACTCGGAGCGCCAACTCTGAGCGAGGAAGAACTGCACATGCTCAAATGGGCAAACTTACTGGACTTTGTAAAGAGAACAGGAAGGCCCAATGAGTTACCCGACCATCAAAGGGAAGTGCAGAGAGTGAGTTAAGGGACAGACTTGGGGCATGGCAAAAAGGGCCTACTCTGGCCTACTTGTCAGACCTGCGGGTCAACTCCCCCACTACTACTACCACAAGCACAGAGAAGAGTACATGAAGTCGAAGAGTTAAAATCGGAGGTCCTGAGTTCTCTCAAGTGTCCAGATATCGTTACGTTTATTAGGATGGCAAGGTTTAGCGTGGAATGAGAGATACTTTGGGGCTAGGCAAAAAGAAGAGCCCGAGTCAAGGCTAAAGCCGATCACACACAAAAATGCATAGCGCATAGCATGGCGCATAGATGTTCAACCTTATGGACTTTTCTTATGCCGTATTCCAAATGAGTGCAGCACAACAACACAACAACTGGCTCGGGGTTTGCATTCCATTGACATGCACTTTTTCGGTTTTCGTATTCCATTGAGGAAATTATGAATTCAGTTTTGCACTGAGTGCGGCTTTTTTGACACCGGCTCTGAGGGCTCGTGCCGCACCGAAAACTTTTTCCCGCCATTAATTTTAAACGCTTATTATTGTCGTGGGACGTAAAAATGAGTGAAAATAAAGTTGTTAGCGATTTTTTATTATTTTCTTCGCTGCTAAGTAGTAACAGCGATGAAGATGAAGAAGAACAGTTCTGTGCAATAAAAACAATGAGAACGGAAACCCCAAAAATAAAAAACTTTATTGAAAATGTGGTTTACCGATTTAACAACAAACAGGTAAGTAGATTTGTATGGATTTGGTTAACTGGGGCTAATTTTCTGACAGTTGGGGTTTTCTGGCAGCTATGATTATAAGTAAAAATAAATGTATTTTTTAGTTCAAGAAACACTTTCGGTTCGAGATGAGTACTGCAGAATTCCTCATAAATAAATTCAAGTAGCCTCAATTTTGTCCAAAAAAAGAACAAGGGGGACGAAACCCCATTAGCGCCGAGGTACATATCTTGCCATGTTTATGGTATGTTAAAACACCCTTACGCTTAGCTGTTAGGTTAGGTTATGTTCTTGTTGAATGGAAATTTGTTCAAAAATATTTTCTTCAAAAACTTTTTTGAACAATTTTCCTTATGAAAAAAAATGACTTTAAAAGAAAATATTTTTGAACAAAAAAATTTTAATAAAATGTTTTCAAACAATTTTTTGTTTGAAGGAAATGTTTTTAAATAATTTTCCTTTTCAAAAAAATGTTATTGAAGTAATAATATTACTTTCGAACAAATGAATTTTGAACAACATGTTTCTGACCAAATTCCGCAAGGCAGGAAAGTTAGGTTTAGTTGAAAGAAACTTGTGAAATATTATATATGTATACAAGGTGTTTCGAATACTTATGTTCAAATTTTGGGAGCATAAAGTACACTTCTGGTTAGGGTTTTTTGAAAAACAAGCGCGAAATATAGATAACTACTCTATCTGTTGGTATACGAGCACATGCCTGCATTCAAAAAGGAGGTTTAAAATATTCTTATTAACTTTTTTTAAATAAAATCATTATTTATTTATTTGACGAATTTTATTTATCTTAGGATAATATTTATCGGCGTGTAACTTTGAAACAAATAAAAATGGATATCGTCGTTGGCCTGATAAAACTACAGGTTGTGTGACATTTTTTTCAAAAATGAGATTTTTGCATAATCAATTTGCCCTATTCATAATGTTATATTAACGTTGCTTAAAGCAAGAATAAAAAAGAAGTTCTACAGCTCATAATGGCATACCACACTAAGGTCACTATATCACGATGTTAGGAACTTCGTGATATAGTGACCTTATACCACACGAGTGCGATTTTTCATTTTCCGCGTGTTCCATTGAAACTGCACTCGGTGCAAATTTTTGACAGCACCGTTTCAGTGTCAGTGCACCACCTGTGCTGCACTCATTTCCCCAATGGAATACGGCATTACGCAAATCCAATATGGCCGCTGCTATTCCATCGCTGATTGGCTTTGCACCAGTATGTGCCATGCTATGCGCTTATGCATTTTTGTGTGTAATGGGCTTTAAGCCCTGACACACAAACTCGCATAGGCCGCATAACACGTAGCATGGGGCTTTCAACCAATCAGCGATCGAATGGTTTTGCATAAGAAAAGTATATATATTTCATATGTTTCACAACGTTCTACGTCTTCCGATACCCAATCTCCACTCGTTTCTGTTTCCCATAATTCATCATCTAGGCCTCTTATTCGTATTTCACTGTCTATTCCTTCTCTCCAGCTTCTCCTTGGCCGTCCTCGTTTTCTTCGGCCAATTGGTTTCCATTGTAGTATTTGTTTGGGTAGTATTTCCTCATTCATTCTTTGTACATACAAATCAAATGCAGCTGAGGACGTATGCTCTATATAATACACCAAAACTACTTTTATACATTTATAACGAGAAAAAAAAAGTAAGTAGTAACATAGTACTAAAAAATGGTTACAATAAGGCAAGCAATAAAAATATAAGAATTATTTTGACGTATATCCAATAACAAAAAAGTTGACTTTTTTTGGAAGTTTTTGAAAATTTTCAACTTTTGATTCTATTTTCTCGATCACCATTACATCTACAACGGTAATATTTTTAGGTTAGTATAAGGGACTATGTAGCTTCGTCGTGGCACAGTATCAACCAAATGATTTTTTTGAAATTTTTGGTGAAAATTTTCCTGACCAAAGGGGTACCCAAAAAGTGCAGTTTTTTAATTTTTTTTAATTGTTAACTTTGTGAAAATATATATTATAATACATTAAATTAAACTTCTCGGGCCCTCTATATAGCGATATAAAAGGTAAGAGACTGGTATTTATATTAATGCCGAGAGAGTCCGCTAAAGTTGACTTTTTTAAAAATTTTTTGAAGATTTTCAATTTTTGAATGTATTTTTCTCGATAACTATTACATCTACAACTGTAATATTTTCAGGCTAATATAAGGGACATCGTAGCTTCTTTGTGGCACAGTATCAACAAAATGTTTTTTTTAAATTTTTGGTGAAAATTTTCCCGTTCAAAGGGGTACCCAAAAAGTGCAGTTTTTTAATTTTTTTAAATTGTTAACTTTGTAAAAATATATATTATAATACATCAAATTAAACTTCTCGGGGCCCTCTATATAGGGATATAAAAGGTAAGGGACTGGTGTTTATATTAATGCCGAGAGAGGCCGCTAAAGTCACTTTAGTTTTGAGTTCTGGCATTTAAACTTTTATTTATTTCTTACAAACACTAACCTATAGACCAACTTTTGCGGTCTTTTATATTTCTTTGTGAGGCAAGCAATAATAATATTACAACTGTTTTGACGTATATCCAATAGCAAAAAAGTTGACTTTTTTTTAAATTTTTTGAAAATTTTCAATTTTTGAATGTGTTTTTCTCGATAACCATTACATCTACAACGGTAATATTTTTAGGTTAGCATAAGGGACTCCGTAGCTTCGTCGTGGTACAGTATCAACAAAATGTTTTTTTTTAATTTTTGGTGAAAATTTTCCTGACCAAGAGGGTACCCAAAAAGTGCAGTTTTTTAATTTTTTCTAATTGTTAACTTTGTAAAAATATATATTATAATACATTAATTAAACTTCTCGGGGCCCTCTATATAGCGGCATAAAAGGTAAGGGACTGGTGTTTATATTAATGCCGAGAGAGGCCGCTAAAGTCACTTTAGTTTTGAGTTCTGGCATTTAAACTTTTATTTATTTCTTACAAACACTAACCTATAGACCAACTTTTGGGGTCTTTTTTATTTCTTTGTGAGGTAAGCAATAAAAATATAACAATTGTTTTGACGTATATCCAATAGCAAAAAAGCTGACTTTTTTTTTACATTTTTTGAAAATTTTCAATTTTTGAATGTGTTTTTCTCGATAACCATTACATCTACAACGGTAATATTTTTAGGTTAGCATAAGGGACTCCGTAGCTTCGTCGTGGCACAGTATCAACCAAATGTTTTTTTTGAAATTTTTGGTGAAAATTTTCCTGACCAAAGGGGTACCCAAAAAGTGCAGTTTTTAAATTTTTTCTAATTGTTAACTTTGTAAAAATATATATTATAATAAATTAAATTAAACTTCTCGGGGCCCTCTATATAGCGATATAAAAGGTAAGGGACTGGTGTTTATATTAATGCCGAGAGAAGCCACTAAAGTCACTTCAGTTTTGAGTTTTGGCATTTAAACTTTTATTTATTTCTTACAAACACTAACCTATAGACCAACTTTTGCGGTCTTTTATATTTCTTTGTGAGGCAAGCAATAATAATATTACAATTGTTTTGACGTATATCCAATAGCAAAAAAGTTGACTTTTTTTTAAATTTTTTGAAAATTTTCAATTTTTGAATGTGTTTTTTTCGATAACCATTACATCTACAACGGTAATATTTTTAGGTTAGCATAAGGGACTCCGTAGCTTCGTCGTGGCACAGTATCAACCAAATGTTTTTTTTGAAATTTTTGGTGAAAATTTTCCTGACCAAAGGGGTACCCAAAAAGTGCAGTTTTTAAATTTTTTCTAATTGTTAACTTTGTAAAAATATATATTATAATAAATTAAATTAAACTTCTCGGGGCCCTCTATATAGCGATATAAAAGGTAAGGGACTGGTGTTTATATTAATGCCGAGAGAAGCCACTAAAGTCACTTCAGTTTTGAGTTTTGGCATTTAAACTTTTATTTATTTCTTACAAACACTAACCTATAGACCAACTTTTGCGGTCTTTTATATTTCTTTGTGAGGCAAGCAATAATAATATTACAATTGTTTTGACGTATATCCAATAGCAAAAAAGTTGACTTTTTTTTAAATTTTTTGAAAATTTTCAATTTTTGAATGTGTTTTTTTCGATAACCATTACATCTACAACGGTAATATTTTTAGGTTAGCATAAGGGACTCCGTAGCTTCGTCGTGGCACAGTATCAACCAAATGTTTTTTTTGAAATTTTTGTTGAAAATTTTCCTGACCAAAGGGGTACCCAAAAAGTGCAGTTTTTTAATTTTTTCTAATTGTTAACTTTGTAAAAATATATATTATAATACATTAAATTAAACTTCTCGGGGCCCTCTATATAGCGGTATAAAAGGTAAGGCACTGGTGTTTATATTAATGCCGAGAGAGGCCGCTAAATTCACTTCAGTTTTGAGTTTTGGCATTTAAACTTTTATTTATTTCTTACAAACACTAACCTATAGACAAACTTTTGGGGTCTTTTTTATTTCTTTGTTTGGCAAGCAATAAAAATATAACAATTGTTTTGACGTATATCCAATAGCAAAAAAGTTGACTTTTTTTTTAAATTTTTTGAAAATTTTCAATTTTTGAATGTGTTTTTCTCGATAACCATTACATCTACAACGGTAATATTTTTACGTTAGCATAAGGGACTCCATAGCTTCGTCGTGGCACAGTATCAACCAAATGTTTTTTTTGAAATTTTTGGTGAAAATTTTCCCGTTCAAAGGGGTACCCAAAAAGTGCAGTTTTTTAATTTTTTTAAATTGTTAACTTTGTAAAAATATATATTATAATACATTAAATTAAACTTCTCGGGGCCCTCTATATAGCGGCATACAAGGTAAGGGACTGGTGTTTATATTAATGCCGAGAGAGGCCGCTAAATTCACTTCAGTTTTGAGTTTTGGCATTTAAACTTTTATTTATTTCTTACAAACACTAACCTATAGACCAACTTCTGGGGTCTTTTTTATTTCTTTGTGAGGCAAGCAATAAAAAGATAACAATTGTTTTGACGTATATCCAATAGCAAAAAAGTTAACTTTTTTTTTAAATATTTTGAAAATTTTCAATTTTTGAATGTGTTTCTCTCGATAACCATCACATCTACAACGGTAATATTTTTACGTTAGCATAAGGGACTCCGTAGCTTCGTCGTGGCACAGTATCAACCAAATGTTTTTTTTGAAATTTTTGGTGAAAATTTTCCTGACCCAAGGGGTACCCAAAAAGTGCAGTTTTTTAATTTTTTCTAATTGTTAACTTTGTAAAAATATATATTATAATACATTAAATTAAACTTCTCGGGGCCCTCTATATAGCGGCATACAAGGTAAGGGACTGGTGTTTATATTAATGCCGAGAGAGGCCGCTAAATTCACTTCAGTTTTGAGTTTTGGCATTTAAACTTTTATTTATTTCTTACAAACACTAACCTATAGACCAACTTTTGGGGTCTTTTTTATTTCTTTGTGAGGCAAGCAATAAAAAGATAACAATTGTTTTGACGTATATCCAATAGCAAAAAAGTTAACTTTTTTTTTAAATATTTTGAAAATTTTCAATTTTTGAATGTGTTTCTCTCGATAACCATCACATCTACAACGGTAATATTTTTACGTTAGCATAAGGGACTCCGTAGCTTCGTCGTGGCACAGTATCAACCAAATGTTTTTTTGAAATTTTTGGTGAAAATTTTCCTGACCCAAGGGGTACCCAAAAAGTGCAGTTTTTTAATTTTTTCTAATTGTTAACTTTGTAAAAATATATATTATAATACATTAAATTAAACTTCTCGGGGCCCTCTATATAGCGATATAAAAGCAGAAAGGAGTATAATATAGAGTTTATGACTTAAGTATTTATACTCATCACAGGACGGAATTCGCTGCCCGGTATTTAAGATTAGATCCTGTTTCTTTCCACCGATACACATATACTCTGTCTTATTGAGATTAACCTCTAGTCCCCACTTATTGTACTCTTCTATTAGTTTTCGTGTCATATATTCGAGGACGTCAAAATCCTGAGCCACCACTATCTGATCATCGGCGAAACATAAAGTATACAAGGTGGTTTCGTCTAACGGAATTCCCATGCTTTAGCATTTTCTCTTCCATACTTTAAGAACTTGTTCTAAGTATATCTTGAAGAGCTCTCTATCTCTTCAAGATAAGAAAAGTCCATAAGGTTGAACTTCTATGCAGCATGCTATGAGCTATGTGTTCTTGTGTGGATGGGCTTTATATACCAGGCTTCTTTCGAACCACTACTACAGGGTGTTCCAACAAAAAGGGCACTGACCTTTTTTTGAGTAACATGTGTCATCCCTTTTTCGAAAAATATTCGAACACTCATTCTTATTTTAATTTATGGGAAACAATTAAGATTATTCTAGATGGGAAACATTGTTTAAAATTCTAAAAACAAATTTTAGGTAGCGAGGGTAACATTTTCGTTTTACACCCTTCTGTCAAACACTGTATCGGACGAATAAACTCAAAAATATAGATGAACCCCTTTGCGTTATTTTTAAATAGGTAATTTGTAGTTATGTTATAATGAATACATAAAACATGCATTTCTAATACATCATTAGCAGATTCGCCAGCCTTTTTATGTTAAAACTTACAATTTTCATCCGTAAAGTGCAAAAATATATTTTTCTACGAATGTGTGGAAAATATGATCATATCAAAAACATTTCATGTAAAAAAAGTCAAGTACGCGAAAATGGCATTCCGTAAAAAGAATTGAGATAAAAGTAAAGCCAAGTTCTCCAATACAAATTTCAAAATGAAAGGTTCTTACTAGTTTGGAAATATTTTTCTAAACTTGGCTATTACGGCTGTAAATGACTCTTAGGCACAGTGCTAAATTGAACATAAAGAAGTTTGGCTGTAATAGCAAAGTTTAAAAAAATATTTCCAGACTAGTAAGAACCTTTCATTTTGAAATTTGTATTGGAGAACTTGGCTTTACTTTTATCTCAATTCTTTTTACGGAATGTCATTTTCGCGTACTTGGCCTTTTTTTACATGAAATGTTTTTGTTATGATAATATTTTTCAGACATACCAGCCGTTATTTTTTTTAGCCCGCTTCATTTCTCTTTACACAAAGATTAAAATTTGAAGAAAATAATGTGTTTGTTTCAGCTTCAAAAATAATCCGCTGACCTCTATCTTTGTTTACTTCCCAAGTCCGCGATTCACCTTTGATACTAAACGATTACATTCAGTTTGACTTGTAGTTTAAGTTTTGTGTAATAAAAAATACAGCGGGCTAAAAAAAAATAACGACAATAAATCTAGAAAACTATGTTTTATAAGGATGAACTAGAAAACAGTGGGAAAATTACCTTAGTTTTCGAAAAATGCAACAAATATTAGTAGTTCCGTTGTTCATATTATATAGGGGCAGATGGCGCTGAAATAAATTTGTCTAGTACGCAATATTCAGGGAAAACTACTATGATCTGTTATGCCCGCAGTAAGAAAAACGATAAATGCAATGGACTGTATATATTTTAATTAATGAAAGCACGAACAAACATAAATATATTGATATGAAATTACGAAATAATTAAAAGTTCCATAGGTTAATTGTGGGTACCACACAACGGAAATCAGAGACAAAGCACTCACCAGCTTGCAGCCAATTTCTCCACTTCCAAGGGGCCCCTATCTGGTTCTAATGATGTCACCACGTAGCTGAAGGGCTGAAGTTTCTAGTTCTATGCTTCAGTACACCAAAATCGAGCACTTTCAAGTGTAGAAAATTGAAATAGTTGGAGAAAGTAAATTAACACGCCATTTCTCGAGGCGGTCGAAAAAGGATCTCACTGATTCTTGGTGCGCATGTCCAAAATGCGCGAAAATGCACTCTGTCCGTCATTCAATTGTGTGGTTTTAAAATTTACAAACACCGCGAAATTTAGCGGGAGCTAACAATGATCAAATGGCATAATAGGCATGAATCTACTAGACGAATTTATTTCAGAGCCATTTGTCCCTCAATGTTGCCCTACCGATTGACTAAAAATTATAGAGATTTTATATAAAAAGAGATTTATTTTTATTACAGTCAGTGGTGCTCAATGCATTTTTTACTAGAACTAAAATTTTTGTATAAGAAAAGGAGTTAACAGTTGTATCCATTGGGTTTATAGTTGCATTCATTTTTGGCCTTGGCCCCCGTAATTGAGACTCCTTTGAAGTTGAAACTCGAGCATGCGGCGCATCGGATGGTCACTGCTGAAGAGTATTGACCATTCATGTATCCTTGGATGTTGCTAAGGGTTACGTTCTGGATTGGCACGTTGCCTTTCGGTTGGCCGGTGGAGCCTTGTTTTGAGTTTGAGAAGTCTTGTTGGATCATTATACCGTAGTCGCTTGGTCCTGAAAAGGTTCAATGTTTTTGAAATAAATAAAAAATACTCTGCCAATCTATGGGCACCTAAGCTCACACTAGGTACTATAGTTATAGTGTACGTGTGAGCTAATATAACTAAAAACTGAAATATATTTTATTGAACTCCAGACTCAATTACCGTTCGTTTGATACCACACAAGCCATGTTTTGACTTAAACTCAAATTTTTAAAATCTACCCCCACCCTTAAAAAAAGCAAAAACTAAAATGTTATTTGTTAAACTCCGGACTCAATTACCTTTCGTTTGATATCACACACGCCATATTTTCACTTAAACTTTAATTTTTAAAATATATCCCCACCCTTTGTTTTTAAATAAATTAAAATGTATTTTATTTAACTGCAGACTCAATTACCTTTCGTTTGATATGACACACGTCATATTTTCACATAAACTCTAATTTTTGAAATCTACCCCCACTCTTTTATTTAGTTTGTGTTCGGTGGATTTTGTTGATTTTTAAATGGGACCATCTCGACCGAAGACACAGCATAGGTACCAAATTTCATTAAAATCGGCCAAGCGGTTTTTGAGTAATGCGCGTTGGTCATTACAGACAGACAGACAGACATACAGACAGACAGACAGACAGACGGCGCAACAAAAAAGTTTCAAAATCATCTGAAACGCAAAGATATATAAAAATTTTTGAAATCGGAGCAACTTTTTTTTTCTCGAAAAAATTAGGATCACCATAGCTCACACTACTATAGTATAGTATATGTGTGAGCTAAAATGCCTTAAAATTCTGCTTGTTCCTAAATGTAAATAATTCACTTCCTGTTCGCTCCGCGAATGTTACTTTTTAGTTTTTGTTAATTTTTAATATTTTATTTTATTTTATTTTTTAAGTGAGGCCTTTAAAACTTGTAGGCCCTCCTTCAAAACTTGTAGGCCCTGGCAATTTAAAAATATTTCGTGAAAAATAATATTTTTGATCCATAAGGTGGCTCCCTCATTGGCACGTGTGGGAATCAAGAACTAATGATAAAAAAAAACACTTGCTTTTCGGCAGCCATCCTGCTACAAGTCATTTTTATAAATTACTGCGATTTTGCTATTTCTTTGGCAGTCCCATTGACTGTTTGTGGTCCAAAAATACTCAAAAAACAGTGTGCCGACGAAGTTGGAGAAGAATTGGAGAGATCCTGCAAGTGGGGCGCCCCAGGACCGACATGAATCACACAAGAGGTTAGTGCGATTCGCCACTTTATGATCAGCTTTTTCTCGCTATTTCTTACTTTTTGGACAGGCCTAGAGTTTTTGAGATACCCATAAATTTTGTGATAATTTAAAATCAGCAACATTAATAAATTACAGTCCATTATAATAATTTTCGTGATAAAGAACCCCGGCGATTCACTTCCTTTTACAAACAAACAGAATTTTAAAGTGTTATATTCTTGTTATTGATTTTCGTTTTACATTCCCTAAAGTCAATTTTCTTACACTACAATTTACCAATCTATTGGTAAGGTAACTATTATTTGATTTTAGGTTTTTTTAATACATTTTTAGAGCAACCCTAACAATGGTAATGGTAGATCACAGTGAACGCAGCGTGGTTTTAGGACGCGGGAGGGTGGTCGAAACCTTGGGGGAGCGCTGCCGTGCAAAGCAAAAACCTAGTAACTCGACTTACTCGAAAATGAGATTTTTATATCATTGAAATCGCCGTAAAAACGACGCCAGCCAGTTTTTCTAGAATAGAATCTTAAAGAACAAGGAAGTTATGTAGTTAGTATGTAGTCAAATAAACTTCAAACTCTATTTCCCAAAACACTAGTTTTTGACTTACTAGGTTTCTGCTTTGCACGGCAGAGCGGTAGAGGTGGTATTGAGCCTTAAAAATAGTTCCGCGAAGCTCATTAAGTACTTTTTCAAGACAAAGATCATAATTATGAGTAGTAATGCCTTTGAAACCAAAAACTTTTCAGAAAATATTGAAGTAACGTTACTTTAAATGCTCGCAGGCGACATGCGCCATAGGCAAAAATGTTTTAAATACAAAAGGAACATTATTAAACAAAAATAGAATCAACAAGAAAAGTTGTGGATCATATTGGGTTAAGATCGTTTGAGGTGTTCTTGAGTTATCGTTATCTTTTTACTCGAATAGCCGCGAAAATTTTGATCATTTAAACATATTTAATAACTACTACTAGGCTGCCAGAAACATGGTTCCAAGAATTTCAAAAGTTTTCGCAGAATTGTATTAAATCTATAAAAAAAAATTCAAGTTCGGCTTTTACAATTTACCCTTTATATATCTTAGCAATATCGTCGTCACATCTGTCCGTCTGTTTGTATGTCTGTCTGTAACACGATAGCTCCTAAATCGCTAAACCAATTTTCATAAAATTTTTAGGTCAAATAGTGTACAATACTGTAAAGAGTTGATTAAATTATGATCAAAATCCATTAATGCTAATTACAGTTTTTTGACAGTTTAAAAATTGAAAATATACTAACTTCCTAACAAAGCATTGAATCAACATGCGGTTTTCAGTATATAGAAGAACACGTTTTTCTTAATAATTTATGTTAACACTAAAAATTTCGTAGGACCTTCCGTTTCAGAGAAATTAAAAAAAAAACTATTTTTAAGGCTGATATAGAGTGGTGTTCACTTACACCAGTATTTACTAAGGCGTAAGTTTTAGTCTAGGTTTTAGTCTAAGTTTAAGGTTTAGGTTTAAAATTTAAATGTGCATTGGTTTGGAAAAATTGATTTTTTGCCGAAACAGGTTGTAATTGATTTGGTATTTTTACCTGTACGGACGATAAAATATCCTAAAAATTGAAATTTAAGACGATTTGTTCTTGAAATGGACCATATAGACCGGAAAAAAAAGAAGAAAACATGGAAAACTGATTTTTCTACAACTGTCTACTTTAGGCTACTACGTCACTTTAAACCTCTAGGTCTTGGGATTCCGACTAAAAATCGTCCTAAATTTTAAACTACCTCCGGGGGGTGGTTTATCTCATTGTAACTTGACAACAATCACGTTTTTGTTAATTTATTTGTTAAAAATGTAAAATTTGATCATATTTAGGAACGATATGACAAAATTTTATACGATTTTTAGCTTCAATTAACTATTAGAGCGAGTTTTTTAGGGCAATGTACACAAGGCTGGATAAACCGTTTAGTACTAAATTCTCATATCTCTTTTATATTTTAGCATGTAGCTTTTAAACGATATTTGCCTTGACGAGGAAAGTAAAAAAAACGATCTTCAGATTAAAATCCAAATAAACTCACACGCGTTTTGTTTATTTGCAAATAATCTTTAAATTAATATAATAAAAAATGTTTTTATTTATTTATTTATTTATTGTAGCAATCATTTTCCATTAATGGTTTTAATACGCTCTAGCCATACAGATATATTTAAGATGTACGTGAACCGAGATGACAGCACATGACAATCCCAGTACTTAGTCCAGCAAGTGTCAGTCAAGTCACTTTTACGTCATTTTAAGAAATTTAAAAATTTATTTTTCTGTTTCGCTTTGTTTGTGCAAGTTATATAATAAAAATTACAAAATTAGAACACATTTTCCGTCAATGTCAAGTTTGGGAAATAAGTGTAAATTAAAAAATGTAAGTAATTCACTTAAATATCGCTGCATTTTCACTTAAACCTCGTTCCCTACAAACTTAAACCTATAGTTTAAACCATTTTTGTTCCGTTTTTTCCATTTTTTTACGAAATCCTTGCAGATTCTTATTTAAACCGGTTTTTTTCCATTGCGATATAACCTATGTAGTTATAATTAGTCCAAAATTCCATTAACTTTTATTAAGTTTGAAAGAAATTCAGTTAAAACGTTTCACAAAAGATAAACTAAAACTTAAACCTAAACCTAAACTTTAAACTTAAACCCTAAACCATTTTAGTAAATACTGGTGTTAGAGTGTAGGAAGGTATAAGTTTAATCAAAGATTTATCATTGATTTATTTATTTCTATCTGTTTTTTTTTATTTAGAAGTACCCTCTAATCCCTCAAAAACACTCAATTTTTATCAGTCTGCCTAAAAAACTGGCTTTCATAATTTACCCTTCATTAATATCCGAAAATTTGATTTTCTCTAAAAGATTCCATTTTAAAACCATATTCCAAAGAAATATAACTAATTTACCAATTAATTTACACAAGAAAACTTGACGCCACCCCTCCCCCAAAATATATTTGAGTGATTGATTGATTTCAAAGGTCATGTTTATTGTTTCAGAGCATCTTATTCATGTAGGCATTTCTCATTTTTTGCAAATCATGTCCCCAGGTACTTTTGGATTTCCATGTATAATCTGGTTATATAAAGAAAGATACTGTAGAATATAATCTAAAAATATTCTGGCCATTTACTAAATTTTTATAAGAAAATTAGTGTCACTTTACCTTGGATTTTGATATTTTCATAGACGACGTTGTAGACTTTTCCAGTACCGCCGTCATTGCAAGTCAAAATGTGCAGACCGTACATGCCGCCGATGAGGACAGAATTGGCGAACGTGATGTCGTGGACTGTGTTTTCGTCGTACTGGTTCATTTGCCCAGCAGCGATATCAAAACCTAAAAAATGCCAAGATATTATTGCTGGGTTTATTACAGATAAAAATAAAAAATAAAAATGAAAAATATTTTGCTGTTTATGCAGGCAAACAAAAATAAAAATTAATATTTAATATTTTTTTGCAAAAAAAAATTCTGAAAGTATTTTTGAATTAACTTTTTAAAGTTGTATTGCCTAAAATGGTATAAAAAAAAAACATAAAATTCTCCATCAAAATAACAAGAAAGGTCACGTGACGTGCTGTTGTGCTGTGTGAAATTTAAATAAAAGTTCTGTTTCGGTTTCGCAAAAAACCTCTTTTTCTTTTAATCTAATTTTTATTATTTTTTCAGAACATTTTATTTTTATTTTTAAAACTCATATTTTGGGTTACAATTGGGTATAATTGGGTTGTAATTTTACTCAATAGGTTAAGTTAAATTTAAGGCTTACAAACTGCTATAAACTATCAATTTGGCATAGTTTAATATTTAAATTCCAAACGCATTTAATAATAATATTTCTAATTTTAATTCAATCCTCATATTACTACCGCCCTCTGCATATTTTAATTTAAATCGCGTTTTTATTCTTTTTAATAAAATTAGAATTCTAAATTCTTTTTATCAGAAGTGATGCGATTTTCCTATAGAGGGCGAAGAAACACGCCGCAAAAACAAGACAGAACCTAAAACGTCTGTCGCCATTCACACACGCTCTCGATCGGAATATTTTGAACGATCAACGCTTTTATAACAAATGGTGAACTCTAAAACCCATTAAATTCCTCTAAAACTCCAAACATTGAAACTCGGGAGTGCTGGACCGCTATAGAAGAGTTCTGGCGAATCTGGTGCACCAGTTGGAAGAGATCAAGACATCACCGGTAAGTCCCTCTCCTATAAGATCGCATCATTAATATTTTTCTATTATTTCGCTCTTAAATAGTCATCATATTCCAATGTTATTTTTATGTCTCAATTAAATTTCACTTCAGAAAGGTACGATTTCGCGTGCGTTCGTATACCCTTCAAATGAAAGCGGAGGACTTGTTTAAATACAGTCCACTAGGTAATCTAATTTTTTGAGCTATCGGAGTGAGACAAGTTCAAACCAACTTTTTGAAGTGTAAACTTCTTTAGGCGCGTTTAGCAGTTTTTGTGGTTAGTGAATTGAACTGAGACGTCAGGCTCGGCAATGTAACGCTCATTCGGGTGAAGTCGGCTCAAGTCGACTAACTGTGAGAGGAACAGTCAGCAGAGCGGATATGATGATGCAGATGAAGGCCACTCAGAGCAAAATTTAGCAGAGTAATTTATTCCCAATTATAATTATGTAAATGTTATTACTTTGTATATTACTTTGTCAATATACAACGCAAAAAATCTTGTATTTCATATTATTAATTTCGCCTTATTGAAGTTTACACTTCTGCCGTGTGGTCTTAAGCACACACAATTTTTATTTTTATTTTTATCTGGTTCTGTATAACCACCTACACAGTTTTGCATAAAGTCAACTTTTATTTTTATTTTAATATTAATTTTTATTTGTAAAAACCCATCATAACACATTTAATGCTCAACCAAGGATTAAAGTGCACTTTAGCGCCATCATTTAAAAGCGTTACGAAATACTTCTGGTTCTAAAAATCGAAAAGTGAAGCTTGCTTTCGAAATAATGGCAAATTTAAATTCGCAGACGCAAATTTTCAAGTGCGCATGCATGTGTTTTGGCATGTAGACACTCAGCTGCTGTGTGGGTGAACGCCATATTTGTTGTTTATTTACATTTTGCGGTGTCTGACGTTTTTCTTGTAAAACTGTGTTTTTTTTTCTGTGAAATTTCGAAATATTTCACGCGGTTTGTGGAAAAATGACCCGTAAGTAAGGGAGTGCTATTCCATTGGTAAGTACTTGTATCTTTCTTTATAATAAGTTAAGAGTGGTTTATAGATCACATTGAACACTCTTCATAATATCCACAATAAGTCTGCACAAATAATAGAAAAACTACAAATTTAATCCAAAATTTTCTAAATTTTCACCCGTTCAACTAGTTAACAGTCAACAATAATTTTACAGATATAAATTAACTTGACAAAAATTATTCGATCAATTTTTTTCGGAGAAAATATCCTCCCACCCCTACCCCCACCCCCTTTCATAGAAAAATGAGTTTTTGACACACTTCCCATTATCCGATTTGGATGAAATTTGGTATTCACATAGTGGTCCGATGACAATACAACAATAATGAAAAAATATCCTCCCACCCCTACCCCCACCCCCTTCCATAGAAAATGCATTTTTGACATCCTTCCCATTATCCGATTTGGATGAAATTTGGTATACATATAGTGATCCGATGACAATACAACATTGAAAAAAAAAATCCTACCACTCCTACCCCCACCCCATCTATAGAAAAATGCGTTTTTGACACACTTCCCATTATCCGATTTGGATGAAATTTGGTTTACATATAGTGATCCGATGACAATACAACAATAATGAAAAAATGTCCTCCCACCCCTACCCCCCACCCCCTTTCATAAAAAATGCGTTTTTGACACACTTCACTTCAAATGACTTTTATAAAATTTGGTATATGCATAAAGGTCCGATGGCAATACAGCCCAAACAAAAAATATATTTCTACCTCTAACCCACCCTCTCCTTCCCCCAATAGAAAAATGAGTTTCCAAACAACTCACGATTAGCGATTTCATTATAATCTAGAATAAACTCTTCTGTTCTATTATTGAACAAATATTTTCATTTAATAGAGTAGATAGCTGAGACTAAAAAGTAGAAAATAAATTGGTAAAAAAATGTTTTTAAGTCACAAGCTTTTATAAAATGCACTAAAAATTAAAAAATAATTTTCTAACATTCTAATATTATCATAATAATAAAAGCGATGGCCGCAAATCAAAGCATAAGTTAATCTAAATTTGTGATCGAAACACTTAAAGAATATTCAACATAGCAGGTCATCAAAGATATGTTTAATGTGCCGCAATGTTATGCCATTGCCATACCCATGTCAAAAAAATTCTGGGATATCTTGGGTCGGGTTGGGTGAGTTTGGTACCTCTGCATTTTTCTGCTAGATTGATTTTTGCTTTTATTATTATGATAATATTAGAATGTTAGAAAATTATTTTTTAATTTTTAGTGCATTTTATAAAAGCTTGTGACTTAAAAACATTTTTTTACCAATTTATTATGATTAGCCAAATAAGACTTGTGTGTGTTTACCGTGAGTTCCGGTGCATTGCAAGTTGTTGACCAAAATGAAACTTCCAGAATTAATGGCGACGCAATCATCTTGTCCATGAACTATGGAGTTTTGAATTGTGACGTAAGTCGATTTGGCAATGTCGAAGCCATCAGTGTTGTGACCCAGCTACAAAAAATACAACATAATAAAAAAAATAGTTTTTTGTCCGGCTTGATATTTGATTTTTCCTACTGTTTAATGTGTATGAATTAACAGAAAAAAACACCCCGCGCTATATCAGCCTTGAAAACAGTTTTTTGTAAATATCCCAGGCATCCCCCGTGCGTCCTTGGTTACTAGTAGGTATATATACTCAGTAGCGCACCCAGAAGGGCTATCAGGCCAGGCCTCCCCTCAGAAACTAACATTTGGGATTAAAAACTATTTTTTTAAAAATTGATGTAACTTCAAAATTTTTTTTGTACCCCTGTTAACTCGCGGATAGAAAAACGTTAAATGCAATGAACTGTATAAATTAATTAATGATATCGCGAGCAAACATAACTATAGATATGAAATTACGAAATAATCAAAACGTCCATAGGTAAAATATTGGTAGCACACAACGGTAATCAAAGACAATGCACTCACCAGTTTTGCAGCCAAATTCTCCTCGTTCCAAGGGGCCCCTGATGGATCTAATGATGTCACCACGTAGCTGAAGGGTTGAAGTTTCTAGTTCTATGCTTCAGTACACAAAAATCGAGCACTTTCAGGTGTAGATATTTGAAATAGTTGGAGAACGAAATTAACACGCCTTTTTCTCTTGGCGATTGACAAGGATCTCCCTGGTTGTTGGTGCGCATGTCCAAATACGCGGAATGCGCTTTGTCCTTCATACAGTTGTGTGTTTTTAAAAATATATATAAACAACCGCGAAATTTAGCGGGAGCTAACATAACTGCCCTCCAAAACACACAATCTTAGAATCTCAACCGGACAGATATAGATATAAGAAAAAGAATCGACCGATAAATATAAATGAATGAAAATAGATAAGTATCGTAAGTTTATTTAGAGATAACGAAATCCCGAAAAAAGGCAAAACAAACAAACAAAAAATTCAAAAAAAATTAAAAATAAAAAAACCTATTGTAATACCCGGTAAAAGGTAGAAAATTAAAATTACTTTTAATTTGGCAAGAGGCACAGTTTTACAACTGGCCGCTTATAAACACCGGTAACCGTTTGTACCGTCGCAACACGCACCTGACCGTCCCCGCCGGGATGCAGTTCGATGACCCGACCGACCGGCCATTTCAAAGGCGTTTGAATGTGATCACTTGTTATGATAACCAAATCATTTAATTTGATATTTGGGGACGAATCAGCCCACTTGTGTCGCTGTTGTAGCGTATGCAAATACTCTATAGAATACCGTTTCCAAAAATCATTATGTAGTTTTTGGATTAGTTGCCATCTCGAGAGCCGATTTAGGGGAACCTCGGACAAATCTGACTCCAGAAAGATATTTTCTGAGTACGCTCCTGTGTTGCTCACCTTTGCTCCGTCAGAATTGTCAATATTAAAACCATCTAAGACCACAGTGTGTGCGTTATCAAGTGCAACGCATCTTTCAGGGCAGTTCTTAAGTTTCAAGCCTTTGTAGTTGGAATTGGTTCCTTTGAGATAGATGAAAGTTGGTTTTCCTGCACCTCCTTTGCCATCCCAGTATTGCTCTCCATGACCATGGAGAAGATGAGCTGAAAAAATGTTTCTTTTTTATACAATTGCTTGCCTGGCAGCATCAAGGCCTACTTGCCATGCTTGTAGGTCTATAATCATTCGAACTAAAACTAACTAGTAAACACCTGCTTAAGTTGATCAGGTTTTTGTGATGTAGTATCTTAAAAGACTGAACAAAAATCGCTTAATAGTTTCACACTTTGATCTCAAAAAAACATCCCTTACTTACTCCTTACCAGTAGGGCACCCTGGAATATGTCTATGTATTTTTTGCTATTTCATTTTTTTATCCATAAAATATGTGAAAAATATTGTCAGGAAAGAAAATAATGTCCTATTAACAAAATGGCACAATTTACGTTTATAAGCAAGTGCACATTAGCCCTAATCAATCTAAGAAAATGAACTTCTGTGTTCAATTTGTATTAAAACGTGTAATAAACTGTATACGGAATCAAAATCAATAAGCGATTGACCGGTCATCGATGATGTTTATACAGGAAACAAAACACATCTCGATATCCTATTAATGGCAAAAGCATCTCCAAAAGAGTTTAGCTGTTAGTTGTAAGCTGAGAATTTAACGTCCCAGACCTACAAGTTAACAGTGAAGAGGGAAAATACCTAGGGGTCACTCTAGATAAAACTCTTACCTGGAATGCCCATATGGAAAAAGTAACCCGCAAAGCCACACTGTCCTTATGGACGTGCAAAAGAATTTGCGGAAAAACCTGAGGCACTAGCCCCAAACAAATGTATTGGCTGTATATAACAGTCATCAGACCAATGATTGCGTATGGTGCAATAGTCTGGTTCGAGAAGGGACATCAAAGAACCTCAAGGACCAAACTAACCAGCTTACAACGACAAGCCAGTCTTGCCATATGTGGTGCAATGAGCTCTAGCCCATCGACTGCGCTTGAATGCTTACTAAACTTACCTCCGCTTCACATTTTCTTAGAGGCGGAGGCACGAAGAGCAACATACAGAATAAGAGCCAACCACCAGGATGGCAGGGCAAACAAAGTGATATCAACAACCCTAATAAGGGAACAAGGGTTGGATGCAACTCTAGGAATGATATCCGACGTCATGCCCAACACGGTGTACAGAAAGCTATACAACATTATCCTCCCGGAGAGGGAGGACTGGTTAAAGAACAGGACCAATTTTCAAATAACGATAGCTTCTGGTATACCGACGGATCCAAAATGCCTTCGGGCGTTGGATCTGGAGTTGTTAGTATTCAAGAAAAGTCGAGATTAAACATAGTCTCGGCCAATTGGCTACTATATTTCAGGCCGAACTCGTAGCCATTGAACTGTGTGCCCGGTGGATTACTGACCACGAATGGACCAACAGGACAATAAAAATCTTCTCCGACAGTCAAGCAGCCTTAAGAGCGCTTGATTCCTATACGGTCTCATCGAGAACCGTGAGGAGCTGTAAAGATTCGCTGAATGCGCTTGGTAGCGCTAACAATGTATCATTAGTATGGATACCACGGCATTCTGGGCACGAGGGAAATGAGGCCGCAGACCTAGCAGCGAGGGAAGCGGCATCTGCCGAGTTTTTCGGCCCCGAGCCAGCCCTGGGGATATCATACAATGCTGCTAAATCAACCATATTAAAATGGATGGAGAATAGCTTCCAACAATACTGGATAAATATACCAGAACTGGCTCACTCTAAAGAGTTCATTAAAGGACCTTGTAGAAACAGAGCCAGGAACATTATTGGACTTACCAGACAGGAGATACGTATAGTGACTGGTCTTTATACGGGTCACTGTCGACTGAGAGTGCCCATGCACAGAATGGGACTAACAGAAGAGACCGAATGTAGACTCTGTATGGAGGATGACGAAACAGTCAGACATGTACTGTGCGAATGTCCGGCTATTGCACGTTTACGTCAGAATACTTTCGGTAAACCTAAGACCGACTCAGAAGATCTGAGCAGTGTCTCACCCAAACTGATAGCCGGCCTCTTTGGAGGATTAGGCATACAGTGGTGAGAAACCACTCAAAAGTGAGCCACAATAGACCCACTGGTGGTCGCAGTGGAAGGGCTGCAAGGCCCACTCACATATGAATCATCATCATCATCATCATCTCCAAAAGAGTTTAGCTGTTAGTTGTAAGCTGAGAATTTAACGTCCCAGACCTACAAGTTAACGCATTTTGTTAGCAAGATGTATTTAATGTAAGTAGTAATTATAAATATTGTTAATAAAACCATAAAACCTAACTGAAACTGTGTTAGGTCACGATAAAACCCCCTTGTGAAAATATTTTAAAAAATTCTTAGGCTTGAAAGCAACAAATCCCCCCGCTGGGTACGCCAATGTCTTTACAATCCAACACGTTTACTTACTGCTAGTTCCAGTTACTGTGACTCCATTTCCAATGATTTCCATCAAAAAGCCGTTGGACCAAAATCCAGACTTTGACCAAATAATTTCTCCATTAAAGTTTAATTTGGCTCCCTGCAAAATTTACAAAAAAAAACGTTTTTTCAATCAGTAGCACTATTCACAACAAATGAAATTAAAGAAAGAAGAAAAAAGTTCAGCCCTATTCCTGAAATTCCCGCAAATATAAATTTCCCTTCAATACGCACACCTGATTGGTCGAAATAGTTAACTCGTCTCCCTATTAACACAGCTGGTATGATTTTATATGATTCTATTGGTCGTTAGTAAGAGAAATAAAAACAAACACATTCCATATAAAATTATGTCGTTATTCTCGAAAGGGAGTGGCATAACAGGCGTATACCAATCAGATGCATTTATTCAAAGCAGATTTCTCTTTTTATCTATATTTGTGGAAATTGCAAGAATAGTGCTACAGATGAGATAGTATATAATAATTATTTTGTATCTGTATGTAGTTACACCATAATCTCTTTTTTCGCTCGGACACGTCGATTTTGTTTACGAGGGGGACACTTTTTGGTTATCTTGAAATTTTTGTAGCACGAACCCGATTTTGGTGGGTCTAGTGATACCTTGTAGTCTATGGACAAATCAAGTTTCGTGTGCAAGTCGTGCCAACTTTCTGCCGATAAGCTAACTTTGTTAAGGGCATCCCATATATCAGGTTTTGACTTGTTGTCATTGTGGTAAATGCGTTTTTTGAAAGATATGGCGGATTCAAAATGGCAGAAAGGCGTATCTTTAAAAAAATGGTAACTTTTTTATTTCTTATCCGATTTTCATGGAACAAAGTTTAAAATACTTGCTTTGCAATGTTTTTAAAAGTGTATTGGTCAAAAAATATGTATTTTTTTGTTTTTGTCAAAAAAATGAAAATAATAAAAAAAAAGATAATTTTTTTTAGTTTTTTTTAATTTTTTTTGTAAAACTATTAGAGCTAGAAAAAAAAACTTTATATAAAAAAGATAGCTATTTTGATTCTTTATTTAAATCTTGTTCAAATGTTCCACTGCGTTAATTAGTTTTTAAGTTAATTCCAAATAACTGGAAAAAAATAGGGGTCTTTTGGGTATATTTAAAAATTATGCTTTTAATAAAAACCATAAGAACTTTTTGAAAGTAACTTAAATTTGTTTAACATACCTAGCAGATCAGGTTTTGACTTATTGTCATTGTGATAATCGCGCTTTTTTTTTAAATATGGCGGATTCAGTATAGCGGAAAAGCATATTTCAAAACAAATTGTATCTTTTTTTATTTTTATCCGATTTTAATACAACAAAGCTTAAATTACTTGATTTGAAATGTATTTAAAAAATTTTAAAAAATGTATTTTTTTTAATATTCGAAAAAAAATCGTGTGAAATAAGTGACAAAAATGAATTTATTTATTTTATTTTTTAACTGAACCCCATATACGGACGTCGCTGAAGGGTTTGTCATTAATTAAACCCCAGTAACTTATACATTGTTTAAAAGAAAATTTTATTTCCTACAATAAAGTGTAAAACACATTTTTCTCAATTAAGCTTAGTTTCTGAGAAAATTGGAAAAAATTTGTAACAGAATTAATTTTTTTGGTGATTTGTAAAAATTGATTTAAGTTGCACAGGCCTGTGAAGTTTTAATCTAGAGATAAATATTACATTATTATACACGTTAAAAAGGAAATTTTATTGTCTACAATCGACTATAGTATAGTGTTCTTTCTTTAATTTTAGCTCACACATATACTATAGTAGTGTGAGCTATGGTGATCCTAATTTTTTCGAGAAAAAAAAAATTGCTCCGATTTCAAAATTTTTTATATATCTTTGCGTTTCAGATGATTTTGAAACTTTTTTGTCGCGCCGTCTGTCTGTCTGTATGTCTGTCTATCTGTCTGTGATGGTCCCATTTAAAAATGAACGAAATCCACCGAACACAAGCCAAATAAAAGGGTGGGGAAGATTTCAAACTATACAAAAATCAATCAACTTCTCCTCCTTGTCCAAATAATTTTAATTATTTATCGGCGGTACCTTATCGGCCGATGCCTTATCGGCCGGTGCCTTACCGGCCGGTGCCTTACCGGCCGGTGCCTTACCGGTCGGTGCCTTACCGGCCGGTGCCTTGTCGGCCGGGGCCTTATTGGCTGGTACCTTATCGGCCGGTGCCTTATCGACCGGTGCCTTATCGGCCGGTGCCTTATTTAGCCGGTGCCTCATCGGCCGGTGCCTTATTAGCCGGTGTCTTATCGGCCGGTACCTTATTGGACGGTGTCTTATTGGCCGGTGCCTTATCGACCAATTCCTTATCGGCCGGTACCTTATCGGCCGGTTCCTTATCGGCCGGTACCTTATCGGCCGGTGTCTTATCGGCCGGTACCTTACTTACATCGGACGGTGTCTTATTGGCCGGTGCCTTATCGACCGGTTCCTTATCGGCCGGTACCTTATCGGCCGGTGTCTTATCGGCCGGTGCCTTATCAGCCGGTGTCTTATCGGCCCGGTACCTTATCGGACGGTGTCTTATTGGCCGGTGCCTTATCGACCGGTTCCTTATCGGCCGGTACCTTATCGGCCGGAATCTTGTGGGCCCGGTGCCTTATCGGCCGGTGTCTTATTGGCCGGTGCCGTTGCGGCCGGTGCCTTATCGGCCGGTCCCTTATCGGCCGGTGTCTTATCGGCCGGTGTCTTATCGGCCGGTGCCTTATCGGCCGGTGCCTTATCGGCCGGTTCGTTATCGGCCGGTTCCTTATCGGCCGGTGTCTTATCGGCCGGTACCTTATCGGACGGTGTCTTATTGGCCGGTGCCTTATCAGCCGGTGCCTTATCGGCCGGTGCCTTATCGGCCGGTGCCTTATCGGCCGGTTCCTTATCGGCCGGTTCCTTATCGGCCGGTGTCTTATCGGCCGGTACCTTATCGGACGGTGTCTTATCGGCCGGTGTCTTATCGGCCGGTGTCTTATCGGCAGGTGCCTTATCGGAAGGTGCCTTATCGGCCGGTTCTTTATCGGCCGGTTCCTTATCGGCCGGTGTCTTATCGGCCGGTACCTTATCGGACGGTGTCTTATTGGCCGGTGCCTTATCGACCGGTTCCTTATCGGCCGGTACCTTATCGGCCGTTGTCTTTTCGCCGGTGCCTTATTGGCCGGTGTCTTATTGGCCGGTGCCGTATCGGCCGGTACCTTATCGGCCGGTGCCTTATCGGTCGGTGCCTTATCGGCCGGTACCTTATTGGCCGGTGTCCTATCGGCCGGTGTCTCATCGGCTGGTGCCTTATTGGCCGGTGCCTTATCGGCCGGTAGTTATCGGACGGTGTCTTATCGGCCGGTGTCTTTTCGGCCGGTGCCTTATCGGCCGGTGCCTTATCGGCCGGTGCCTTATCGGCCGGTGTCTTATCGGCCGGTGCCTTGTTGACCGGTATCTTATCGGCCGGTGTCTTATCAGCCGGTGCCTTATCGGCCGGTTCCCTATCGGCCGGTACTTTATCGGCCGGTGTCTTATTGGCCGGTGCTTTATCGGCCGGTGACTTATCGGCCTGGTGCCTTATCGGCCGGTGTCTTATCGGCCCGTGCCTTATCGGCCGGTGCCTTATCGGCCCGTGCCTTATCGGCCGGTGCCTTATCGACCGGTGCCTTATCGGCCGGTGCCTTATTTGGCCGGTGCCTCATCGGCCGGTGCCTTATTAGCCGGTGTCTTATCGGCCGGTACCTTATCGGACGTGTCTTATCGGCCGGTTCCTTATCGGCCGGTACCTTATCGGCCGGTGTCTTATCGGCCGGTACCTTACTTACATCGACCGGTTCCTTATCGGCCGGTACCTTATCGGCCGGTGTCTTATCGGCCGGTGCCTTATCGGCCGGTGTCTTATCGGCCCGGTACCTTATCGGACGGTGTCTTATTGGCCGGTGCCTTATCGACCGGTTCCTTATCGGCCGGTACCTTATTGACCGGTATCTTGTCGGCCCGGTGCCTTATCGGCCGGTGTCTTATTGGCTGGTGCCGTATCGGCCGGTGCCTTATCGGTCGGTGTCTTATCGGCCGGTGTCTCATCGGCTGGTGCCTTATCGGCCGATGCCTTATCGGCCGATGCCTAATCGGCCGGTGCCTTACCGGCCGGTGCCTTGTTGGCCGGGGCCTTATTGACTGGTACCTTATCGGCCGGTGCCTTATCGACCGGTGCCTTATCGGCCGGTGCCTTATTTGGCCGGTGCCTCATCGGCCGGTGCCTTATTAGCCGGTGTCTTATCGGCCGGCACCTTATCGGACGGTGTCTTATTGGCATGTGCCTTATCGACCGGTTCCTTATCGGCCGGTACCTTATCGGCCCGGTGCCTTATCGGCCGGTGTCTTATTGGCCGGTGCCGTATCGGCCGGTGCCTTATCGGCTGGTTCCTTATCGGCCGGTACCTTATCGGCCGGTGTCTTATTGGCCGGTGCCTTATCGACCGGTTCCTTATCGGCCGGTGTCTTATCAAACGGCCGGTGCCTTACCGGCCGGTGCCTTATCGGCCGGTTCCTTATCGGACGGTGTCTTATTGGCCGGTGTCTTATCGACCGGTGTCTTATCGGACGGTGTCTTAACGGACGGTGTCTTATTGACCGGTGTCTTATCGACCCGGTACCTTATCGGACGGTGTCTTATTGGCCGGTTCCTTATCGACCGGTTCCTTATCGGCCGGTGTCTTATTGGCCGGTGCCGTATCGGCCGGGACCTTATCGGCCCGTGCCTTATCGGCCGGTGCCTTATCGGCCGGTACCTTATCGGCCGGTGTCTTATCAGCCGGTGTCTTATCGGCCGGTGCCTTATCGGCCGGTGCCTTATCGGCCGGTTCCTTATCGGCCGGTACCTTATCGGCCGGTGTCTTATCGGCCGGTACCTTATCGGACGGTGTCTTATCGGCCGGTGCCTTATCGGCCGGTGTCTTATCGACCCGGTACCTTATCGGACGGTGTCTTATTGGCCGGTGCCTTATCGACCGGTTCCTTATCGGCCGGTAACCCATCGGCCTGTGTCTTATCGGCCCGGTGCCTTATCGGCCGGTGTCTTATTGGCCGGTGCCGTATCGGCCGGTGCCTTATCGGCCGGTGTCTTATCGGCCGGTGTCTTATCGGCTGGTGCCTTATCGGCCGGTGCCTTATCGGCCGGTGCCTTATCGGCCGGTGCCTTATCGGCCGGTGCTTTATCGGCCGGTGTCTTATCGGCCGTTACCTTATCGGACGGTGTCTTATTGGCCGGTGCCTTATCGACCGGATCCTTATCGGCCGGTACCTTATCGGCCGTTGTCTTTTCGCCGGTGCCTTATCGGCCGGTGTCTTATTGGCCGGTGCCGTATCGGCCGGTACCTTATCGGCCGGTGCCTTATCGGCCGGTGCCTTATCGGCCGGTACCTTATCGACCGGTGTCTTATCGGCCGGTGCCTTATCGGCCGGTGCCTTATCGGCCGGTGTCTTATCGGCCGGTGCCTTATCGGCCGGTGTCTTTTCGTCCGGTGCCTTATTGGCCGGTGCCTTATTGGCCGGTGCCTTATTGGCCGGTACCTTATCGGCCGGTGTCTTATCGGCCGGTGCCTTATCGGCCGGTGCCTTATTTGGCCGGTGCCTCATCGGCCGGTGCCTTATTAGCCGGTGTCTTATCGGCCGGTACCTTATCGGACGGTGTCTTATTGGCCGGTGCCGTATCGGCCAGGACCTTAACGGCCGGTGCCTTATTGGCCGGTGCCTTATCGGCCGGTGCCTTATCGGCCGGTGCCTTATCGGCCGGTGCCTTATCGGCCGGTACCTTATCGGCCGGTACCTTATCGGCCGGTGTCTTATCGGCCGGTGTCTTATCGGCCGGTGTCTTATCGGCCGGTGCCTTATCGGCCGGTGCCTTATCGGCTGGTTCTTTATCGGCCGGTACCTTATCGGCCGGTGTCTTATCGGCCGGTACCTTATCGGACGGCGTCTTATCGGCCGGTGCCTTATCGGCCGGTGTCTTATCGACCCGGTACCTTATCGGACGGTGTCTTATTGGCCGGTGCCTTATCGACCGGTTCCTTATCGGCCGGTACCTTATCGGCCTGTGTCTTATCGGCCCGGTGCCTTCCCAACTAACATTTATAGTAGCGGCTACATGTTCTAAAGGCTTTGATACTTTCTTATAGTAGAAATGTGGTGATCCCAACCAAAATTTCTTACTTTTTAGTTCTAACAACTATTTAGTATCAGGAAATAGTAGATGTTTCGTAAAAACGACCCTCTAAACTACTTCATAGGATTGTTTCTTGATAGTCGATTCTGATAGTCTTCTCTACCACAATAGGACGTTGCTAAAGTTTTACTTTCTTTTTAGTCGTTATTTCGTAGTCGCCCTGACTTTTATATCCTACTTAATTACCACTAGAAAGTTACGCTTCATTGGAGTCCCAAACAAGTGTATCCGACAACTACATTATAACTTTAATTTTTACCACAAAAGTTTGTGTCATCATAGTAACATCTGATGTAACAATGTAGACAAAATAACTTTTTGGATCAACTTTAAAGCCGCAACTACTTTCAAGTAACCTTTTCGACTATCAGGGAATATAGTTTGGGACGCCATGTTTTTATGTAAGAAAGAAAATTTAATATTTTTGTTGTCGTTTTATGAGCTCATATTAAAGAGCCATACTATTTTATAAACAAATTAGTTGAAGCTTACCAAAAATGCTCTTCTTAAGCACCATTTGTTGGAGTTAACTGTCGATTATGAAAACATAACCTCCAAAATCACAACACAAAAATTCCATCAGCTACCAGAAAACGGCTCAATTTTACGGGCGCACCGGTTTTTTGCAATATATATAATGCATGTTATACAAAAAACTTTGCGTCGCACTCGAATTTTGATCCTCTGCTCGTAAATTCTCACACTTTTGAATAACATAGTTCATATTATAACCATAACCAAACAAAAAAACTAAGCGAGTCTGTTTACTGTTGTGTCCACCATATTGTGTAACAATTCTACCAAAAAGAAACGATTATATTATTTGCAACTACATCGCAACTTTTATGCCATTACGGAAAAAAAACAGCCTCTACGACGTAGTAGATACCTGGCTACGACGTAGTAGTGTAGTTGTTACTACAGTGACTTTAAACACTTGGCCAAGTAGTTATAACCAGAAATTGGTTCCCCACTTAGGGAATTATAACGTCGCTGTATGGTATACTGAGACGTAGCGGGAGTACGTTGCGGTTACTTTTAAGAAATTCTTTCTAGTTGGGGTTTCGTCGTTACAACTTTAATTGTTTGTTGGGTTATCGGCCAGTGTCTTATTGGCCGGTGCCGTATCGGCCGGTGCCTTATCGGCCGGTGTCTTATAGGCCGGTGTCTTATCGGCTGGTGCCTTATCGGCCGGTGCCTTATCGGCCGGTTCCTTATCGGCCGGTGTCTTATCGGCCGGTGTCTTATCGGCCGGTGCCTTATCGGCCGGTGCCTTATCGGCCGGTTCCTTATCGGCCGGTACCTTATTGGCCGGTGTCTTATCGGCCGGTACCTTATCGGACGGTGTCTTATTGGCCGGTGCCTTATCGACCGGATCCTTATCGGCCGGTACCTTATCGGCCGTTGTCTTTTCGCCGGTGCCTTATCGGCCGGTGTCTTATTGGCCGGTGCCATATCGGCCGGTACCTTATCGGCCGGTGCCTTATCGGCCGGTACCTTATCGGCCGTTGTCTTATCGGCCGGTCCTTATCGGCCTTATTCGGCCGGTGCCTTATCGGCCGGTGCCTTATCGGCCGGTGTCTTATCGGCCGGTGCCTTATCGGCCGGTGTCTTTTCATCCGGTGCCTTATTAGCAGGTGCCTTATTGGCCGGTACCTTATCGGCCGGTGTCTTATCGGCCGGTGCCTTATCGGCCGGTTCCCTATCGGCCGGCACTTTATCGGCCGGTATCTTATTGGCCGGTGCTTTATCGGCCGGTGCTTTATCGGCCGGTGACTTATCGGCCTGGTGCCTTATCGGCCGGTGTCTTATCGGCCCGTGCCTTATCGGCCGGTGCCTTATCGGCCCGTGCCTTATCGGCCGGTGCCTTATCGGCAGGGGCCTTATCAGCCAGTGACTTAATGGCCGGTGCCTTATCGGCCGATGCCTTATCGGCCGATGCCTTATCGGCCGGTGCCTTATCGGCCGGTGCCTTATTGGCCGGTGCCCTATCGGCCGGTGCCCTATCGATCGGTACGTTCTCGGCCGGTGCCTTATCGGCCGGTGCCTTATCAACCGGTGTTTTAACGGCCGGTACCTTATCGACCGGTGCCTTAGCCGCCGGTGCCTTATCAGCCGGTAGTGATAAATTAATAAATGTATTTTTATTTTTTGATATAGAGCTCGGTTTTTAAGAAAATCGGGTAAAGCCTGTAATAAACATGTTTCTTTTTCAAATTTATTTACACTACCTCAAAAAACGGACGCCGCTGGAGAGATTAGTACATATTTTTCCCTAAGCTTAGTTCTTACGAAAATTTGAAAAAAATTGGTGGATTTTGCAGCTAAAATTTAAAAAACTAATATAATTTTATTTTTAAATTAGATTTTACACATTTTTTATCCATTTCAATGTCATTGTGTCTTTAGGGCGTCAATTTAGTTACATTTTTAGAAAATCGAACACGACTATATAAGAAGGGGGGATAAAAAAAAATTGGACCAAAAACTTGCTCGGCAACATCCAAATCGTTAGTCTGTGACCTATTCTTATCTAGGATCAATTGTCAAACTGCGGTCCTCATATTTTGCATACTCCACTACCTCTAGCACCTGCACTATATTGTAAAAACTTTCGTCGATTGATATTCACTTTCAAAAAAAGCAATACCAACGTTGTTTGATAATGTCCATCAAATAACGATAACAATAATAATAGAAATCACCTGTTTTACTGGCTCAGCTGCGTAAAGCCGCGCGCCGCCTTAGAGGCGTCCTCGTACGGTAATACACCTTCGGTAGTCGTTTTGGTGACAACAAATATTTTTTTATTGAAACAAATATAAAATATACATCTATATAAGACTTGTATACACCAAATTAAAAAAAATTGTTCCTTCTAAAACTTTTATTTAAACTTTTTTTTTAATTTTGCTTTGGTGTTATTAAAAATGTAGGTTAAACTTTACTAGCTATACTAAAAAAAAGTAAAAATTCAGTTATTTTATTTTTTCTAAAGAGACGAAGCAAAATTTTTAAAAATATAATAGAAAGTTATTTTATTGCGGGTGTTTACTGATTCATTTGCCATTTTTTGCAACCCTCTACGACTATTTTTAAGAAAAATATATCGTTTTAAAAAGTATCGTGCAAAAAAAAGTGGTAAGGGCCATATCTTTAAAAAAACGGATTTACCAGAATGACAACAAGTCAAAACCTGATCTATGGAGTGCCCTTAACAAACTTAGCTTATCGGCAAAAAGTTGGCACGACTTGCACACGAAACCCCCTTTTAGGCCGATTTGTCCATAGACTATTGTTTTGAAGGCCTTTTAAATGTCCTTTTCAAAAATCTATCCATCAGTTTTTGAGATAATTGCGTTCAAACTTTCAAATATAACATGGACTGATAGAACAAAAATTTAATTAGAACTTAATAATTTTTTGGATTTAATTTTTAAATTTTAAAGCAAATATCTCAAAAACTAATTGATGAATTTTATAAATTTTTACACGGTTGTAAAGATATTCAAGAGAGCTTCAAAACAAGATATCACTAGACCCATTTTTCCTATTCAAAATATAGGGGTAAAGTATACCCCTCGAAGTGGGTTCGTGCTAGAAAAATTTCAAGATAGCCAAAAAGTGTCTCTCTCGCAAACAAAATCGACGTGTGCGAGCGTTTTTCCAAATTCGCACAAAAAATACCAAAAAAAGTGCTCTGTTTCGATGTTTGTGAAACACCGTGTATTTTGTAAATTATTAATTTTCAAGCTTGGCTATACGACTTTGACACATAAAAACTAAAAAATAATCTTTCTACTTAGGTTTTATTGAGTATAGGGATAGGCAGAAAAAACAATTTTTCTTTGGCAACGTTTCGATTTGTATTAAATGTTTTTCAAGCTTCAGAAAGAAAAAGAAAGAAAAAAGATTTAATACAAATCGAAACGTTGCCAAAGAAAATTTGTTTTTTCTGCCTATCCCTATACCCAATAAAACCTAAGTAAAATGACATTCCAAGGGAACGAATCCAACATAAAAAATAATCGCTGTGTATAAATGATGTTTTTAGAATATGATTTTTTTGCATCTATATTATATACCTTGACCGTGACCTTGGTCTAGAATTCTAGATCTTTTTAACTTACCTGTTTAAGGTTAAAAATAAGTGTAGTCTTGGCTGGCACTGTGAAAGAACTGACGTTGATGACGTCACAGCTGGAAACGCCACTGACTTGGTTGTAGGCAGTGACTGAACAAGTTTTGCCTTTCAATGTATCGTTTGCGGGAAGGCCGCTCACCTAATAAAAGAAAATAAAAACTTAAAAATTAAAAAAATTTAACAAAACACTTAAAATCGAAATTATTTGTAGAAACTATGTGTATCCAGCGATGTTCAAGTTTTTATCAATTTTATTAATTATCGGTTAAATACTTTAAGGATACTTATTGCTTAAGGCTATTGGTATCGTTTTTTATTTTCACTCAAAATAAGGGAATTCCTGCCAGTTCTGTTTATATCAGAATTATGTCCGTACGAAGACGGAAGTTTCAGGGTCTGTGTCGATTACAGAAATTTTAATAAGAAGGATAGTGATCCCCTACCAGTCATTGTCATACTTTAACAGGGTTGCCAGACGTCCCGCCGTAGTGGGGACGGTCCCTTTTTTTGTAGCTTGGTCCCGCTTTTTTTTAATCCTATGAAAGTCCCGCTTTTTATGCAAATTGTCCCGATTATCCCGCTTTTTTTTAATTTCTGTCCTATTTTTTTTACCTGTCTGTATCTTCTTATATATAACTTATAAATTTTATTCAAAAAAAAATTGTGTGTGCTTAAGACCACACTGCAAAAGTGTAAACTTCAACAAGGCGAAATCTATAATACGAAATACAAGATTTTTTGCGTTGTATATTGACAAAGTAATATACAAAGTAATAACAGTTACATAATTATTAATGTTGTATTGTATTTTATAAAAATTACGTATTTATGTCCGTTTGACTGATTTTTAATCTGTATGTTGTTTTAGTATATTTTAAATGTTTTTTAATTTTTTATTTTTGTGTGTTCCAGTTTTTCATTTGTTTCAAAGATGATTCTTAACTGTCTACCAGACTACTTGATAATGGTTTTTTAAAAAACCGAAACGCGTCGTGGTTAGACAATAAAATATTTGTGAAGTAAGCAGGACTTTTCGTTTCTTCTTCTTTAACAATGGCACCTAAAGAAGTTTACACTTCAACAAACAATGGAAGAGGAATGTTTTACTTTTTCGTTTAAGTTATTTTCTCATCTTGGGACGGATATTTCTTATCTATACATACTTATCTTATGTGTTCGTTGATATTTGTTTATTTTAAATAAAATTCACAAATCACTAAAAGAAATTACAGATCATATATTTTATTATGCATGGAATTTTGATAATCGAAATATAATGAAGACAATGGAAGTTTGAAACACAACTTAATTTAAAAGTTCCTCACCTCTTCAATTAAAAAAAAAAAATAAATTTAAATACGTAGGTATAACATTTAAATTTTAAAATTAAATTATTGAATGTATTTTAGAAACGTAAATAAATAAACACACCGTTTAGTTCCTAAAAGACTCCTGCACTAACATTATATTAAAATCGATGTAAATTTTTAGTATCTATTTTAAATTTTTGTGTTTACGCATTGACTTAATTAGTCGCTTTTTAATTTGAAAAATCTGGCAACCCTGCCGTACTGGCAAAATCATCTGGGTCTTTAAATTACTATAATAAAAATTACTATAATAGGAAAAAAAAAGATTAATTTAAAAATCAAATATATTTAAAGAGATTGAAAACAATTATAGAAGAACACCCGAAACGTTGCACTAATGTTGTTTCTCAAAAAGATAATTTTTAAAAATTTTATAGGCAAATATATATTTTTTAATAATTCACTGACAAGTTAGTGACTTTTCTTTTTCTAGGAAATATGCAGTGGTTTCCTAGTAAAGAAATTTCCTTATAAGTGGCGTTTTTTATTTTTTGCAAAATAATAAACAAACGTAAAATTAAATACCCGTGAATTTAAAAAAAAATCAATCAAGTTTCGTAGCTAATCGGGTAAAAAGAAGTTTTTGTTTTTTTCATATTTTTCCGTGGGTGGCTTGAAAGCTTAACCTCACTCAACGGCGGATAAAAACGCAATAAGCGTTGATCTGGCATGAAAGGTAGAAGAGCTGTCGTAGGTCACGGATCTGAGGGCACGGCAGTGCGTCGCCAAGTTCGCGCGCCGTAACCATCTTTTCAGGAAACATTTCAGCCGATATTTGACCTACCTAAAACTCTACTTCAGAATGAGCTACGAATCTCAAACTCTGCATAGTCGTAGATCTCCATGGAGTTAACAACCCCTCCAAGTTTCATGGAATTCAATAAAGTAGTAAAGTAGTTACGATATTTCAAAAAACGTCGAAATTGCCACTCACTCACTGACTCACTCACTCATGTATAGATCATCAATATTCTACTGTACTTCCAGACATGCTACAAAGCTGAAATTTGACAGACTGATAGAAATTATGACCAAACCCCTGGAAAAAATCAAAAAACCCCAAAATTTTAATTTACTCCCCTCCCCCATACATTTAAAGTTATATAAAATTAGCATCGGCCACTTCCAGAAATGCTAGAGAGTTGAGCTTTGGCAGACTGATAGGAACTATGATAAAACTATAGGAAAAAATCAAAAAACCCCAAAATTTTAATTTACTCCCTTCCCCTATACATTAAAAGTTATGTAAAAGTAACACTGCCCACTTCCAGAAACGCTAGAGAGCTGAACTTTTAAGACTGAAAGACAATATGATAAAACTATATGAAAAAATTTAAAAACACCAACATTTTAATTTACTTCCCTTTCCTATAAATGTAAATTTATATAAAACTAACATTGCCCACTTCCAGAAATGCTAGAGAGCTGAGCATTGGAATGCTGATAGAAATTATGATATAACCATGGGCAAAATTTAAAAAGTACAATATTTTCATTTACTCTCCTCCCCTATAAATGTAAAGATATGTAAAAGTAACATTAACCACTTCCAGAAACGCTAGAGAGCTGAGCATTGGAGGACTGATAGGAACTATGATAAAACTATAGGACAAAATTTAAAAACACGACAATTTTAATTTATTTCCCTCCCCTATACATGTAAAGTTATGTAAAAGTAACATTGTGCACTTTCAGAAACGCTAGAAAAATCTCAAAAATTTAAGTAAGGCATTGCAAAAGTTTTGAACAATATTCCGCATATTTTACTACTTAAAAATTAAGTATTATCCAATTCCTTTAAAAAAAGAAGTGAAATCGTAACAAAGACATTTCATGTAAAAAAAGGCAAGTACACGAAAATGGCATTCTGTAATAATAATTGAGATAAAAGTAAAGCCAAGTTTTCCAATACAAATTTCAAAATGAAAGGTTTTTACTAGTTTGGAAATATTTTTCTAAACTTGGCTATTACGGCTGTAAATGACTCTTAGGCACAGTGCTAAATTGAACATAAAGAAGTTTGGCTGTAATAGCAAAGTTTAAAAAAACATTTCCAAACTAGTAAGAACCTTTCATTTTGAAATTTGTATTGGAAAACTTGACTTTACTTTTATCTCAATTCTTTTTACGGAATGCCATTTTCGCGTACTTGGCTTTTTTCTACATGAAATATTTTTGTTATGATTAGTTTGTTTCTTTTTATTTATAATCGATTTTTTCATTGATCGATATATATAGCAGTTTATTTTTGCCTGCTCTTCTTTTGGTTTCTCTCGTATCTAGTAGATGGTGCTTCTTGCGACAGTTTTCTTACTATTTACATAGGATTAGAGACAAAACCGTCTAATTAACTTCGTAAGAGTGTCACATTGAGGAGTACTATAAGGACGAAACAGTTAACTGTCAACACTTATTAGGTGTCCAATAGATCTTGGACCCCCGTGAGGTTAAGCTTTCAAGCTACCCACGGAAAAATATAAGATAAACAAAAACTCCTTTTTACCCGATTATCCACGAAACTTGTTTGATTTTTTTTTTCAAAATAATAAATGCCTTTTTCCGAAACACCGATGTCCGTGGTTGACTATACCCCTATGAAGTTGCCTTTTACACTTGATTAACTCATTGTTTTCGGTTACAAACCGATACCGTGGAGACGGTGACAGCATGGTCTGGTTGAACTGTGACGAAAAGTTTTTCTTCCTTATAGACCGGTGGACGTTTTCGTCCCGCCATGGACTAAGTTTCCTTGGTTCGCTGTCGTTCAATCGTAGAATGAAAAATAGGTTTCACCTATTTTTTCATTCTTTTTGATTTAAACATTCAGAAGTTGTACGTATGTGTTTTTGAAATAATCTTTTTAAACTATGTATATAATAAAGTTGTTAGAGTTGTTTTTTTTTTCAACTTACCCCAAGTGTGATACAAATCGCTAGAGTAAAGACTGGTATGATCGACATGGTTTATTGTTTATTTCTTAATGCTCTCGAGATATTTTTGCTTATATAGGTATATGTGAACCTACTTAGATATTTCGATAAAAATCTGAAAATATTTTTGAGAAAAAATATTGTTTTTTTTTAAGAATGAACGAGGTCATTGTTATTTTAAAACTGGACAATCTGATAATAAGTTAAGTGGCTTCTTGAAAACGATGGCGTATCCTGTTGATCTTAGGAGGGAATATTTGTTTAGTAGCACACTCCAAGTTATCTAAGCCTTTGTTGTAAATATCTCAGAAATAAAAGCTACTACGAAGTTTCAAGTAATGACATAAATTATTGAGAAAAACTTGTTCTACTATATTCCGAAAATTGCATATTGATGCGATGCTCTAATAAAAAGTTAGAATTTTTTAAATTTTTTACCTGTCAGAAAACTGTTGTTAGCATTATTGGATTTTAATCAAAATTTATTTTATATTTATCAGCTCTTTACAATATTGTATACTATTATATCTGAAAATTTCATGAAAATCGGTTCAGCTGTTTAGGAGCTATCGTGGGCCAGACAATCATAGACACACATACACACACACGGACAGACGTCACGACAATATTGCTAAGATAGGTCAAAATACATCCAAATCATAAATCTTTATGTGTTAGAGAGGGTTAATTACCCTCAGTATCCCCCCTCAGTTACGCTCGTGTTTAGAAAAACAAAATATTTATCAATAAGATATATTTTTTTAGTTTTGGCAAATAATGTTTTGCGTTGGTAAAATTCAAAACACCTATTTTCAAATGTTATCAAAATGATCAGAAAATATCTAAGACTTAATATTTCTTCTGCACGGTAAAAAAATTGTCTTAGATCAAAAATCAAAGTAAAATAATTTGTGCTTTCATATTCACCAAGAGAATAGTTTCTAGATATAGCATAAAAAATCTCTTGCCTATTTATTTTAATGTGAAACACATTGGCGTAGCTAGGGGGGGGCCAGGGGAGGCCTGGCCCCCCCTGAAGTCTCTCAGGCCCCTCCTAAGATATTTTAGGCCTCCCCTACCGACTACTAGTAAAAGAACATGACGCTGAAAATACATACTTTTTTATTATTATTCGGGAAATATTCAAATAAAATAGGTGCATTAAAATTTAAAATTATTCAGATAATGTTTACATTTCAGGAAAAAGCCCTTGTCTTGCGGAATTAGGCTTTTTCTCTTTAAATTATCGGTAACTTTTCTGCACTTATGCAATTTCCCGAAAATATTTTTTAAATTTAAACATAATTATGCATATTGAATATTTCATACATATTGGCGACATCTTGTAAAATATTATAGAAGTGTAAGTTAAATTTCGCATTTAATAAAGACAGCGACCTTTGCCCCTCTGTTTCCGAAATCGGGTTGTAGATGTCGTAAGGTTATAAAAGACCTTTTTAAACTGTTTTTCTAAAATAAATATAATAATCTTTTTAGTTTTTTTGAGGTTAGCGTTTAGTGTCTTATGGAAATTTTCCGATTTTGGTGACAATTTCATAACCATTTTCATATTAAGTTTTCCCACGTCGTTAAGTGGAATAAATTCGTCGAGCAATACCGGGAAATTTTTAATATTAATACTTCTGCTCTAAGAGCAGAAATGACCGTTTTAAAGAATTGTATTTTTCGGTTAAATCAAACTGTTGGTCATGATTCTATCAAACAACATATAGCAGAAAACACCTATCCAAACCTCTACCAACTTTTTAAAGTTGCGAGTATTCTTCCAATTTCAAGTGCAACTTGCGAGAGGTCTTTCTCTGCCATGAGGAGAGTTTTTAATTGGCTTAGAACAACTATGACTCGAGAGAGACACTCAGGTTTGTCATTGTTATTCATAGAAAAAGATGTTGAGGTCGACTTAGACAGTGTGGTAGACGCTTTCAGTCAGCGACGTAGAAAACTTTCTTTGTAGAATTGCTGAATTACATACTTCCTGTGTATACATATAAATAAGTTGGTAAATGTATTATTAAATTTGTTATATTAAAATATTAGAACATTTAATGCGCGTATTTTTTTTTATTCATTGCACACTTTGCACGACTCTTTAAAACCTATGTTTGCTTTTTGTTCAAGATAGACCGGGGCCACGGCCCCCCCTGAAAAGCAAGGCTAGCTACGCCAATGGTGAAACAGAAATTGTTTTATTATAAATTTGAACTGAATTAATTGTTCGTTTTCTTTGGAAGCAAAATATTACTTATATCAAGAAAATTTTCTTTGTTACAAAATGGAGTATACTGAAACAAAACAATTTAAGAAGAAAAACAAAGTCTCATTTCAAGATTAAACGCTGCGTTGAACTAAAAAGAAATATTTTAATTCAAAACCAATTGTTTTAAGGTAAAACAATTTTAAAAAATCAAACAAGTTTTGTGATTTTCGTGGTTAGTAAAACAATTTATTCAAGAAAAGAACGCGTTTTCATTGTAGACAAGATTTTTTGCTGTGTGAGAAAACAAAATCATATACTCTACAAGAAGCACCATCTACCGAATAAACCACGAGGACTTGTTTGACTACTCTACTTATTTTTCCAGAATTGCCATATAGTACCGTAGAACGATATTAGCTCACACATATACTATACGATAGTAGTGTGAGCTAGAGACCCTGTATGTATGACATATATTTAAAATATAATTGTAAGAATATGTCATACATACAGGGTCTCTAGTGTGAGCTACGGTGATCCTAATTTTTTCGAGAAAAAGAAGTTGCTACGATTTCAAACATTTTTATATATCTTTGCGTTTCAGATGATTTTGAAACTTTTTTGTTGCGCCGTCTGTCTGTCTGTCTGTCTGTCTGTCTGTCTGTCTGTATGTCTGTCTGTCTGTCTGTCTGCATGTCTGTCTGTAACGACCAACGCGCATAACTTAAAAACCGCTTGCCCGATTTCAATGAAATTTGGTATCCAGGCTGGGTCTTGAGTCGATAGATATACAAGCCAAATAAAAGGGTGGGGGTAGATTTCAAAAATAAGAGTTTATGTGAAAATATGGCGTGTGTGATATCAAACGAAAGGTAATTGAGTTTGGAGTTAAACAAAATATATTTTAGTTTTTTTTAAAGGGTGGGGGTAGATTTCATAAATTACAGTTTACGTAAAAATATGGCGTGTGTGATATCAAACGAAAGGTACTTGAGTCCGGAGTTAAACAAAATATATTTTAGTTTTTGTTTTTTTTAGGATGGGGGTAGATTTCAAAAATTTGAGTTTAGGTCAAAACATGGCTTGAGTGGTATCAAACGAAAGGTAATTTAGTCTGGAGTTGAATAAAATTTATTTTAGTTTTTAGTTACATCAGCTCACACGTACGCTATAACTACAGTAGATACCTAGTGTGAGTTTAGGGGCCCATATATTGACAGAGTATTTTTTTAGCCCTTGTGATTTTGAGGCTACGAGGGAAAACTCAAAAATACGGAATTCGAGAAATTCTTCATTAGGTATTAGGGCAGATATTTCATTTCTGTTAAAACTTATTTTCAGAAAGTTGATTCTGTCAATAAAATGACGTCAAATTTTTGGTGCGTAGAATCAAATCGAAAAAAAATTAATAAAAAAATTCGGACCAAGATTTTTTTTAAAAACATTTATAGCTAGGAGCTAATTGGGAACCCAATGTGAAACAAAAAATTTAAAAAAAATCTAGTTTCGTATTTAACTTGTTAATTTTGTTTCTGAAATCTCAAATCCGACTCGAAGGACCAAAAATTTGTCAAAATCGTTTTATTACAGGATCAACTCTTTGCAAAGAAGTTTTAACAAAATTGAAATATCTGCACTGATAACAAAGATATGACTGATTTTTAGAATTCCGAATTTTTAAATTTTCCCCAGTAGCTCCAAAACTACTGGAAAAAATCTGTCATATTTTTTTAGGTCTCGAAATGTGAAATCCCCAATCGTCTATCTTTTATAATAAGTGAGTTTCCCATTTAATACCATCAAATATGGGACATCCTGTACAGCTTCCAAGCTGCCCACGAAAAAATACAAGAGAAACAAAACCTTTGTCTACTCGTTAAGCCACGAAAGTTTTTGATTTTTAATTGACTAGTAGGCTGCATTTTGCGTTTGTCAAAATTACTTTTAGTTCGATAGGCGGAAAACTTTTGAATGAATAGCATTATTAAATCGTTTGACTGGACTACCAGTATTAACGAAAACAATATGTATAATAGTCTCTCTGTTTTGTTAGTAATTTTTTTCACATCGATTTGGTTACGACGCGTTTCTACAATCGGTTGCACGTTTCCAAACACGTGACTGTTATTTGTTTGCTTTTACTTGAAACGAAAATCTCAAATGCTTTGAGGAAAGTTTCCTCAAAAGAAGTTACGAGGTGGGTAGATATAATTTGCCTCTTGGGGACTCAATACGTGTCCTCTTTAGAGGGAACGAAGTATTTTGTTGTCTTAACGAGTTGTAAGTGGTTTATTTAAGTTTTAAAATTTTTTATATCAGGTAAGCAACATGTCCAAATAAAATATTATCAAGTTTTTTTTGTGTTATTACCTTTGATACAGTAATAAATAATAAAATATATTTCTTAACATATCTACATTTTAACATAGAAAAATTATAAAAATAAGTTTCATGTGCTTCTGCCGGGATTTTAACCCAGACTTTTGGCTATGTAGGCCAACACAATGAACCAATGGGCCACCAAAAGTTTTTAGAATATTCAGCCAAGCCTTTTTACTAATTTTTATATTTTATCGCTCCCGCTAGTAAGTTCTCCAATAAAAATTTCAAAATGAAAAATTCTTACTAGTTTGGAAATGTTTTTTTTAAACTTTGCTATTACAGCCAAACTTCCTTATGTTTAATTAGTACTGTGCTTAGAGACATTTGCAGCAAGTTTAGAAAAACATTTCCAAACTAGTAAGAACTTTTCATTTTGAAATTTGTATTGGAAAACTTGGCTTTACTTTTATCTCAATTCTTTTTGCGGAATATAATTTTCGCGTACTTGCTTTTTTTTACATAAAATATTTTTGTTATGATTTTACTCCTTTTTTAGAGCATGGGCGCACCCAGGGGGGAGGCTGGTGGCCCGGGCCCCCCCAAGCCTAAGATTTTTTTGGATATTTTCCACATATTTTATGAATAAACACGAAAAATAGCATAAAATACGACATCATGAGGCTTCGAGCCCCCCCAAAGGCCTCGGGCTTCCCCCCAAGATATATTTCTGGGTGCGCTACTGTTGAAAGGACTTGGATAATATTTAAGTTTTAAAGTAGTAAAATATGCGGAATATTGTTCAAAACCTTTGCAATGCCTGATTTTTTCCCATGGTTTTATGATAGTTCCTAAAGCTTATCCCTCTAGCGTTCCTGAAAGTGGTTAATGTTACTTTTGCATAACTTTACATACATACGGGAGAGAAGTAAATAAAAATTTTGGGGTTTTTAAATTTTTTCCTATTGTTTTTTCATAGTTGCTATCAGTCTTCCAGAGCTCAGCTTTCTAGCGTTCCTGGAAGTGGGCAATGTTAATTTTACATTTATAGGGGAGGAAAGAAAATTAAAATTTTGCCCTTTTTCAATTTTTTCCTATAGTTTTATCATATTTCATATGAGTTCTGTAGTCTGTTAAAGCTCTACAGACAGACAGACAGTCTCTAGCGTTTCTGGAATTGGGCAATGGCACTTTTACATAACTTTAGATTTATACGGGAGGGGAGTAAATAGGTTTTTTCATTTTTTCCAAAGGTTTGGTCATAATTTCTCCGCCAAATTTCAGCTTTGGGGCTTGTCTGGAAGTACAGTAGAATTTTGATGATCTACATATGAGTGAGTGAGTGAAAGAGTGGTAATTTCGACGTTTTTAGAAATTTCGTAACTACTTTACTACTTTATGGAGGTCCATGAAACTTGGAGAGGTTGTAAACTCTATGGAGATCTAGGACTGTGCACAGTTTGAGATTCATAGCTCATTCCGAAGTAGAGTTTTAGATAAGTTAAATATGGGCTGAAATGTTTCAAGAAAAGATGGTACAGCAGTTTACGCAAACTTGGTGGGGCACTACTGTGCCCCCTGATTAAATATAATTAAAAATATATGGTTAACATTTTTAGGTAACCACTACCATAAAGTAACATTACCTACAAGGTAATTTCTACGGTGTGTATTCAAAACAGCTATGTCATGGATCGATTCAAATTCAGTAGACAAAGCCCTGTCTTTTTTGGGGACGCAAAATGGCGATACTTATTTAGTTAACGAAGGCTGCTTGGGTAAGAAAAAAACACCTAAATTATTTTTGTTTCTATAAAGAAGTAGGTACAGCTCCCCAAAAAAAATTAGAACACATGAAAATAACACAGTCTCATCCCTATAAAAAATACTCAGCCAATATATGAGCACCTAAGCTCACACTAGGTGGTATTGTTACTGTACGTGTGAGCTAATGTGACTAAAAAGTGAAATATATTTTATTCAAGTCC